>BJCN01122717.1:4489-28734 GCA_018326445.1 Flaveria brownii
ATAAATAAGATGAAAGACATGCATAAGAGCACCTTGATGTCGTAATAGCTTCAAATCTCCCGAATCAAACCATTTCTATTACAAAAACTCTCAAAATCTAACACCCCTTATAAGGAATTTTGTAATAGAACACCAAGAAGCTGATAGCAAATGAAGAATTTATATCTAAGTCATCTTAATCTTACCCATGTAGTTCTTGATTACGGTAACATGATCCTCATTCCCACAACTTTTTTATTTTTATTCACCAAAAGAAATGACCCTTTATGAAGCTCTCCTAGCACCAACTTCATTCTTAGTTTTCTAAGAGAAGATGATGTTAGGGTTGTTGGAAAAAAAGATGTGATAGCGTCAAGATGAAAATGGAGTGACGAGTTTGGAAAACCTAACAAAGGGGTTGGAACTTTAATGCTTTAACTTTTATCAATGATCCGAGGTAGGTTACAAGAAGTTAATAGCTTACTAGCTCCATTTTAATGGTGTTTAAGGTCCAGACTTAATTTATTATAATTAAAACCACACCAAATGAAAAGGTCAAATTAGAACTATTAAACTAAAATAGTTATTTTGACAAATCATAGGGGTGAAAACGTAACTTACTCTACTTTATATTTGTTATATTTTGCATTAAATACGGTTTTAGTCTATATAATTTGCTTCAATAATCATTTTAGTCCAAAAGTTTAAATTTAACTTTTTAGTTCAACAATTTCATTGTCGAATAAATTAAAACTAGAAATTTACCGCCATCTATTAATTTCTTTAGCTTTTTGTTAAGTGCTTAAAACGCCTTTGAAAAGTAAATAAAACAAAACATAATAATTTCTTTTAAATATATAAACTTAAAAAACCACATGTACTCTCTTGGTCTTTACTCTCCCTATCTCAACTCCCTAGTTTACCTTATTTGCTCGTTCAAACTCACACACACAATCTCTCTAACCAACCCTATAACCACATCACCGCCACAATCACGCCACTTTCACCTTACGCCACGACCAGCGCTTAAACCATCACCGTCTGTCTTTTTTTCCACTCCCCACATTGTCGCCAAGATACTTTTGGACTAAAAATATCTCAATCAAACCATATCGACTACCTTTCTACTTTTTATGTCATAAACCAGTCCGGTTTTCAAATCAATCAAACCCTTTTAACTCATAGGCACAAGTAGAGGGTAAGTAATGTAACTTTCGTCATAGGTAAAAGATCCAGCCCATGGACCGGAGTGCAAAAACCGCTTCAATCTCCCATCGACTCGACTCAACTGTACAAAAGACGGAGACTAGTCCCCTCTATAACACCAACAATAAGCAGCTCTCTTCTCCAATTCAAGGGTTCATCAATCCACACACACATAAACACCCCTTTTCTCCTACTCTCATCATTCTATAAACCCCCGATTCTTAATCCACTTTCATGTTAATCAATCCCCCGTTGTTCATCTCTACACGTCAGGTATCGCTGCTAATCCCTCTCGATTGATTCTCGTCGATTCCTTCAATCGCTTCATCTGATACCGATGTGTGTTGTGTTGTGTTGTTTTGTGTTGCGTTTTTTTTGCAGTTTACAGGAGGAGTGTAGAGAAGCTGAGGACGAAGGTGTTGTGAGACCGTATGGCGAGTACCCTAAGATCGAGTCTGCCGTCGCGGCTACGGCAGCTGTTGTCCGGTGAAGGACACATCGGCCCCAATGTTAAACTTGATTCAGAGACTGTAAGGCCTTTTTGCCCCCTGTGGTGATTATTCGTTTTTGTGTGGTTTTGTTGGGGGTTTCGTGTTTTTGGGGTGAGTTTGGTCGGGTGATGGGAGTTAGGGCTTAGGAGTGCTTTTCGTTTGTTTTGTTTAAAGTTTGTATGGTATTGACTATTGATTGAGTTGTAGATGTGTAATCAGGGTGTTGTATGATTTGAGTAGCGAGATTAGAAGGGTTTTTGTTAGTGTTTGTAGTGGTTTTATGTGTTTTGACTAGATTTTTGAGTGTCACTGGATCTACAGTTTTCTAGGGTTTCTGGTTTTTGTTATGAACTTTATTTATTATAATGTTAACAGCAATTTGATTCTCTGTACATTGTGTAGTTTTTTTTATGAGTAAAATGGATGTGCCTTTTTTATGCAAGTGTTGTTGGGGTTATTCTTTTTTTCCTGAGAAGTTTTGGAATCACGTACCACAAGTTTTAATTGGATGAGTAACCTGTGTGACAAAAAGGTGAATGTGTAGCTTCTTTTTTGCAAAAGGGGAGTGCTAGTTACGTGTTGATTATAATTTGATATGCATCCGCAGTGGGTTTTAATTGTATTGTTTCATGTATTATGTATAACAACATTGTTAAAAGGTTTTTGTTTAAGTTTGTAGAGGTATATGATTGATTAATAGATATGTAGTTACGGCCACTTTTTGGATAACCAGTTTGTTAACTTGCTGCTGCCTCCCAACTCATTAGCTCTTTAAATAGGAAAATTAATCTATTATATGTATACCCTTTGTGAAGTCACTGATTTTTTTTTGTTTGTAATTGGAGGCCGTACTCGTCAGCAGGATGTTAGACTGTTGTGTGGATAACATAATTAGTAGCTTTTACTCTTGTAGTGAATGTTTGTCAACTCTTGAGCAGTAGTTTCAATTGTCTTATAAACATCATAAGCTCTCAATAATAAGAGAAATTGGACCTTTAACATACAGTAAGATGTGTAGTATTCTAGGCTATCAATTTTTTTTATATTCATTAGTGTGACTTTTTAGCCACATCACATATATTTTGGTGTTGATATGTCATCATAAACATAATTGCGCTTGCATTTTTTTACCGCTGTTCAACGTTTTCTCTTTCAAGGGGTAAAGTCTACAGTTAAGGATTAACATAATTTAGTACAATGACTAACAAGAAAATCTAAACCTGTTTAGAAGTCGCTGATGTAGGACGAATCCAATAAAATTATGAGCACTTTTCGTACCGCAAGATTAGTTGTATCATTGTTTGATGTTTTATGACTCGGCAATATTGTTTCAGTTCTTCTAATATGTTGTGGATCAATAAGAATTAGTAATTTGCTTATATTTACTTCTTACCTTGCAGCCCCCAAAAGTGAAGGCTTTTATTGACAAGGTGATTCAGTGTCCTTTGCAAGACTTAGCAATCCCTCTTTCAGGTTTTCATTGGGAGTACAACAAGGTGATAAATATTATATCTTGTGCCTTCTTTGGAATAAATAAACTTCCTGTAATTTGCTCAACAAGTTCATTGTTTTCAGGGAAATTTTCATCACTGGAGGCCATTATTTCTGCATTTTGATACATACTTTAAGACTTATATATCTAGCAGGAAGGATCTCCTTTTAGCTGATACTCTAGAAGATGATACTCTTTTTCCTAAACAGTCAGTTCTCCAGATTCTGCGTGTTATGCAAATTATCTTAGAGAATTGCCACAACAAAAGTTCTTTTGATGGTTTAGAGGTATGATGAAAATGCTCTAGTAATAAAATTCATATGCAGTTGTGATATTATCTGCTGTTATCTTTATTGAGTCCTTTTGTTATAGGTAGCATTTTGACCCATAGCCCTTATGGATGGGGCAAATCAACAAAATTTAGCTGTAAAGGGAACAGTTGGTTTATTTTTAAAGCGCAAAACCTTCTGAATTGTTTTATTTCTCGACCTAGATTTGTTATTCGATAATATTGTTTTTGTGTTCATAGTTAAGTTATTAAATATTTTATTTTTCATAAAGAAAAAAATTTGTTTAGAGTAAAGCCAGCCAGCCTACCTTGTTTTTGACTTGTACTATAATACTAACCTGTAGTCTGTACGTACCTGAACCTCTTCTAATCTGTAGTCTGTACGTACCTGAACCTCTTCTAACCTGTTACCTACACAATCCACTCACTTACCCATCCTGTTATCTCTATTGTTTATTCTTGTATACATTTGTTTCTGAAGTTTTATTTGTTGTTACAGCATTTCAAGCTCTTGCTTGCATCAACAGATCCTGAGATTCTCATTGCAACCCTGGAGACACTTTCAGCATTAGTAAAAATAAATCCTTCAAAACTTCATGCAAGTGGGAAACTTGTAGGATGTGGTGCAATTAATAATTGCCTTTTGTCATTAGCACAAGGTTGGGGAAGCAAAGAAGAAGGTTTGGGCTTATATTCGTGTGTCATGTTAAATGAAAAATCCCAAGATGAAACCCTCAGCTTATTCCCATCTGATTTGCAAACAGAAAGTGACAGTTCACAAAACCGTGTAGGTTCTACCCTCTATTTTGAGTTGCATGGTACAAGTTCTTCTAGCACAACTACCAACACAAGTGTTATTCACATTCCCGATCTTCATTTGCGTAAAGAGGATGATTTATCTTTAATGAAACTGTTGATTGAGCAGTATAACATACCTCCTGAACATCGGTTTTCATTGCTGGCAAGAGTTAGATATGCACATGCCTTTCGCTCTTCAAGAGTTTGCAGGCTGTACAGCAAGATTTGCCTACTTGCTTTTATTGTTCTCGTTCAATCAAGTGATTCTCATGATGAACTTGTGTCTTTCTTTGCCAATGAGCCTGAATATACAAATGAGTTAATCAGATTAGTGAAATCTGAAGACATGATACCTGGAACGATTCGTACGCTTGCAATGATTGCTCTTGGATCTCAACTAGCAGCATATTCTTCGTCTCATGAACGAGCACGAATTCTAAGTGGTTCAAGCATCAGTTTTGCTGGTGGAAATCGCATGATTCTTCTTAACGTGCTGCAAAGGGCGATTTCGTCTTTAAACAACTCCAGTGATCCATCATCCATTGCATTTGTTGAAGCACTTCTTCAATTCTATTTGCTTCATGTGATATCTACATCAAGTTCTGGAAGTGTTATACGTGGATCAGGGATGGTTCCGACTTTTTTACCCCTTCTAGAAGATTCTGATCCTTCCCACATGCATCTTGTCTGTTTAGCTGTTAAGACTCTGCAAAAGCTGATGGATTACAGCAATTCAGCTGTTACCTTGTTTAAAGATTTGGGTGGGGTAGAGCTTTTAACTAACAGATTGCAGATAGAAGTAGTTAGGGTGATTGGTGCTGAAACAGATGTTAATTCAATGAGCACTGGGGAGTGCTCATCCTCAAACTCAAACCTTAATATTGATTTACTTTATTCACAAAAGCGGCTCATTAGGGTTTTGTTGAAGGCACTCGGTTCTGCTACTTATGCTCCAGCTAATTCCACACGTGCTCAAGGGGCTCATGATGTTTCCTTACCCGCCACTCTATCAATGATCTTTGGAAACGTGAGTAAATTTGGTGGAGATATATATTCAGCAGCTGTTACTGTTATGAGTGAAATGATACACAAAGACCCCACTTGTTATGCTTCATTGGATGAATTAGGTCTTCCTGACTCCTTTTTGCAGTCGATAAAAGCTGGAGTTCTTTCTTCTTCAAAAGCTCTTACTTGTGTTCCTAATGGTATAGGGGCTATTTGTCTCAACACCAAGGGACTAGAATCAGTTAAAGACAGCTCAGCATTAAGGTTTCTGGTTGAAATTTTCACTGATAAGAAATATGTGCTTGCAATGAATGATGGAATTGTGCCTCTAGCAAATGCTGTTGAGGAGCTTTTACGCCATGTGAATTCATTAAGAGGCACTGGTGTGGATATAATTATTGAGATTGTTAACAAAATTGCTTTGATAGAAGATGGCAAAGGTAAATCGGTAAAAGTTAATGAGAGTAGTGTCATGGATATGGATACCGAAGATAAAGAAAATGTTGGCCCATGTCTAGTTGGTGCTACTGCTGCAGATTCAGGGTCCGAAGGTATTGGTGATGAACAGTTTATTCAGTTATGCATTTTTCATGTGATGGTTTTAGTTCACCGAACAATGGAAAATGCAGAAACGTGCCGATTGTTTGTTGAAAAAGCAGGGATTGATGCTTTATTGAAGCTTTTGCTTAGACCGAGTATAACTCAATCATCAGAAGGGATGTCAATTGCCTTGCATAGTACGATGGTTTTCAAGAGTTTTACTCAACATCATTCAGCTCCTTTAGCACGTGCTTTTTGTTCAGCTCTTCGGGGTTATCTAAAGTCAACGTTGACTGGATTCAGTAATCTTTCAGGATCGTTTCTGTTGGACCCAAAAACTAATCCAGATTCGGGAGTTTTTTCTTCACTTTTTCTTGTTGAATTCCTTTTATTTCTTGCTGCTTCAAAAGACAACAGATGGGTGACAGCATTGCTTCAAGAATTTGGGAATGATAGCAAGGATGTTTTGGAAGATATTGGCCGAACTCACCGTGAGATCTTATGGCAGATTGCTTTACTTGAA
Organism: Flaveria brownii; assembly: GCA_018326445.1. NCBI lineage: Eukaryota > Viridiplantae > Streptophyta > Magnoliopsida > Asterales > Asteraceae > Flaveria > Flaveria brownii. Next base: position 10,813 of record BJCN01122717.1, read on the forward strand.
GATGTCAAGTTTGATACTGAAGATTGCAATGATGGTTCTGGTTCTGCTATTGGATCCCGCCATTCAGATTCTAATACCTCGGAGTCTGAGGAGCAGAGATTTAATTCCTTTAGGCAGTTTCTCGATCCATTACTGAGAAGAAGGATGTCGGGATGGAGTTTTGAATCCCAGTTTTTTGATCTGATTACTCTGTATCGTGATCTCACTAATGCTTCCGGTCTTCCACAGCATCTCGGAGGTGGTGGCGGGTACCAGCCACCGCCATCCAGTACTACAGATGCTGCTAGTAGCGGTGGTGGTGCACAAGAAGCTGACAAGCAAAGGTCTTATTATTCTTCTTGTTGTGATATGATGAAGTCACTATCTTTGCACATTACGCACTTGTTTCAAGAGCTAGGGAAAGCAATGTTGCTTCCTTCTAGAAGACGTGATGAAATGGTGACGGTTACCCCCGCTTCAAAATCAGTGGCATCTACATTTGCTGCCATAACATTGGATCATATGAACTTTGAAGGTCATGTAAAGCCTTCCGGATCAGTGGCATCATGGTCCTCCAAATGTCGTTATCTCGGTAAAGTTGTAGATTTTATTGATGGGATTCTACTTGAAAAGCCTGATACATGCAACCCAGTCCTGTTGAATTGTTTATATGGCCGCGGTGTCATTCACTCGGTTTTGACTACTTTTGAAGCGACCAGTGAGCTGCTATTTACGGTCAACAGGACTCCCGCATCTCCGATGGAGACTGATGAAGGAGCTTCAAAGCCTGATTCAGAAGAAACGGTTCGGTCGTGGATAGATGGCCCGTTAGCCAGTTATGGTAAACTTATGGATCATTTGGTGACATCATCTTTTATATTATCACCATTCACCAAACATTTCCTTACGCAACCACTTGTAACTGGTGACATGGCATTTCCACGTGATGCTGAGGTTTTCGTGAAGGTTCTTCAGTCTATGATTTTGAAAACAGTTCTCCCCGTATGGACGCACCCACAGTTCACCAATTGCAATGATGATTTCATTTCTACTGTAATATCAATTATTCGTCACATTTTTTCGGGGGTTGAAGTGAGAAGTGTAAGCAATGCAGGGTCACGTCCTGTGGGCCCTCCACCAAATGAAACAACTATATCCACAATTGTAGAAATGGGATTTTCAAGAGCTCGGGCAGAGGAGGCATTAAGACAAGTTGGGTCCAACAGTGTTGAGCTGGCAATGGAGTGGTTGTTCTCACATCCAGAGGAAGTTCAAGAGGATGATGAACTTGCTCGTGCACTTGCTATGTCTCTTGGGAATTCTGGAACTGAGTCAAAGGATGATACTGTTACAAATGAAAATAGTCAACAGATTGAAGAGGAAACCGTGCAGCTACCACCTGTTGATGACTTGTTGTCTACGTGTAAGAAGCTTTTAGAAATGAAAGATTCTTTAGCCTTCCCGGTTCGTGATCTTCTTGCAATGATTTGTTCTCAAGATGAAGGTCAATACAGGTCAAATGTTATCTCGTTTATTCTCGAACAAGTGAAGCTTTGCAGTTCTAATGCTGATGACGGGAAGAATAACATGCTATCATCTTTATTTCATGTTCTTGCTTTGATTCTTAATGAGGATAAAGATGCACGAGAAGTTGCTTCCAAAAGTGGCCTGGTTAAAGTCGCAGCTGATCTTTTGTCAGACTGGAATTCTCGTTCACATGGAAATGAAACACTGCTTGTTCCGAAATGGGTGACAGCAGCTTTTCTTGCTGTTGACCGGCTTTCTCAAGTTGACCAAAACTTGAATGCTGATATTTCTGAGTTGTTAAAGAAAGATGATGTTGGCAACCAGAATTCTATAGTGATAGATGATGAAAAGCAAAACAGGTCACAAATGAATTCTGGTCTATCGTCAAAACATATTGATGTTGAGGAACAAAAGAGATTTGTTGAGATATGTTGTGGATATTTAACTAAACAACTTCCTGCTGAAACAATCCATGCTGTTTTACAGTTATGTTCTACCCTTACAAGAACACATTCTGTTGCTGTTAGTTTTCTAGAATCTGGTGGGTTGCCTTTACTGCTATCTTTGCCTACAAGTAGTCTATTTGTTGGCTTTGATAATGTTGCAGCCACTATTATTCGTCATATTCTAGAAGATCCCCAAACTCTACAACAAGCAATGGAAAGTGAAATTAAACATAATGTGGTGACAGCTGCTAATCGACAGTCTAACGGAAGGTTTACACCCCGTAACTTTTTGTTGAATTTGACTTCAGTAATTTCACGGGATCCTGTGATCTTTATGCGAGCAGCACGGGCTGTGTGCCAAATTGAAATGATTGGTGAAAGACCTTATGTTGTCTTGTTAAAAGATCGTGAAAAAGATAAATCCAAAGAAAACGGGAAGGAAAACATCAAACCGCAGATTACAACTGATGGTAATATCAAAATTTCCGAGGTAAATAACAAGAATGTAAAAGCTCATCGTAAGCCGCCTCAAAGTTTTACAACCGTAATTGAGCTGCTTTTGGAGTCGGTGCTCACGTTTATACCCCCTTCAGAAGTGACTGCAGAGAGCTCTTCAGTAACAGATATGGATATTGATGTTGCTTCAAGTAAGGGCAAAGGGAAAGCTATTGCTTCAGGATCTGAAGAGAATAAAGAAAATGGCCAAGAATCTTCTGCGGCTTTGGCTAAAGTTGTATTTATTTTAAAGCTTTTGAAGGAAATTCTCATGATGTATAGTCCATCTGTTCATGTTCTGTTAAGAAAAGATGCTGAACTAAACAGCAGTAATAATGGTGGAATATTTCATCACATTCTTTGTAAATTTCTTCCCCATTTGAGAAATTCTAAACGGGAAAAAAAGGATGCTGACTGGAGACACAAATTAGCAGGTAGGGCCAGCCAATTTTTGGTGGCTTGCTGTGTGCGATCTACAGAAGCGAGGAAGAGAATATTTATAGAAATCAATAATGCGTTCTCTGATTTTATTGATAATTGTAAAGTCCATCGGCCACCTGGAAATGATATCCAAGCTTTTGTTGACCTACTTGGCGATGTGCTGGCAGCCCGGTCTCCTACAGGTTCTTCAGTTTCTGGAGAGGTTTCAGTTACATTTATAGATGTTGGTCTAGTGAGATCGCTTACACGAACTCTACAAATGTTGGATTTGGATCATTCTGAGTCACTAAAGGTTGTACCAGGGATTGTAAAGGTTTTAGAGCTAATCACTAAAGAACATGTTCATGCTGCTGAAGCTAATACCGCTAAAGATAACCCAACAAAACATAATGACTATGGTCGACGTAGTCAAACCGAGAATGCTGGAGAGATAGGGTCAACTGAAACTGCCTCTTTACCTAATACAAATTCTGCACCTACAGAAGTTATTGAGTCTTTTAATACCGTTCAAACGTACGGTGGATCTGAGGCGGCTACTGATTACATGGAACATGATCAGGATATCGATGGAGGCTTTGCTCCCCCGAGTGAAGACGATTACATGCATGATACTTCTGAGGAGACACGAGGTCTTGAAAACGGTATTGGTTCTGTTGAAATAAGATTTGAAATCCAGCCGGATATTCGTGAAAGCCTTGAAGAGGATGATGAGGACATGTCTGGTGATGGAGATGAAGTTAATGAAGATGAGGATGGAGATGATGATGAACAAAATGATTTGGAAGAAGATGAAGTTCATCATCACTTGCCCCATCCTGACATTGACCAAGATGACCATGAGATTGAAGATGAGTTTGATGAGGATATGATTGAGGAAGAAGATGAAGACGATGAGGATGATGATGGTGGAGTTTTATTAAGGTTGGGTGAGGGGATGAATGGGATAAATGTGTTGGATCATTTTGAAGTATTTGGTAGAGAACATAGCTTTAACAATGATACTCTACATGTGATGCCTGTTGAAGTTTTTGGTTCTAGACGTCAAGGTCGTACCACATCTATTTATAATCTTCTGGGGAGATCTGGTGATGGTTCTGTGCCATTCCAGCATCCGCTTTTGATGGAACCTTCTTCCTCACGTGTAGTCTCTTCTCGACAGACAGGTAACTCTTAGTTTATCAGAAATCCTGTTTTTGTCTAGATACTTTTCTTATGTTCTACCATTCTTTTTCTTCGTCATTGTTGTGGTCATACTCACGCACTTGTTCCCTAGAAGTGCCAAATTGGTAGGTCGGGCTGGTTAGGTAACAGGTCAAGATGGTTTCTTGTCATAATATCATATGTATATTTTGTAACAGGTCGCAGCATGTTCAGGTTGGGTTGACCTGAAATACTACTTTTTTTGTTTTTTATAGATAAGTGTCTTGTATATATTCTGTCATAATATGAATATTTTGAATAAGGTGATTATCATTAAAAGTACACTCATATTTATTATTGACCTGTTTCTTTTTTAGCTGCTTTTTTGTTACTTGTTATGGGATAAAAATCCCAAGTCGGCTCATATTAGGAGAGGGGTCGGAATTGCCACCTGCACTATCCCCTGTATGTCACTACTGACTTTTGTATTTTTTTTGTCCTACTTCCAGATAATGCGCGCGATGGCCCCCTTGACAGAAATTTGGAGTCATCCTCATCACGATTGGATTCAATCTTTCGGTCTTTGAGGAGTGGTCGCCATGGACAGCATGGAAACCGTCTTAGCATGTGGACTGATGACCAACAAAGTGTTGGATCTAATGCATCTAGCATCCCATTAGGCCTTGAAGATTTGTTGGTTTCTCATCTAAGACGCCCGACTCCAGAAAAGGGCTCTGATCAAGACAAGACGGTGGAGGGTCAAAACAAAAACGAATCCGGTCAATCCCAAGAATCAGCTGGTATGGTACCTGAACCAACTGTTGGCAACAATGGTAACAGTGATCAAGTTGGCTCTCATGATACTGTAAGCACGCCAACAGTAGATGAATCCCATCCCATTGGTCAAAATCAATCTGTTGATATGCAGTTTGACCAAAATGATGGTGTTTCCCGGGATGTTGAAGCTGTGAGCCAGGAAAGTAGCGGAAGTGGTGCCACATTAGGAGAAAGTCTTAGAAGTCTAGATGTTGAAATTGGAAGTGCTGATGGTCATGATGAAGGTCCAAGAAGAATTAATGTAAATGTACCACTCAATACCACATCAACAACTGTTAGAGATGCATCCCTTCATAGTGTAACAGAGGTTTCTGAAAACCCTAGTCAAGAAACAGAACAAAGTGATCCTCCACAGGATACGCAACGTGATGGTTCTGGTTCGGGTTCTGGTTCTGGTTCTGGTTCAGCACCCATTGATCCTGCATTTTTGGATGCACTTCCTGAGGAATTACGTGCTGAGGTTCTTTCAGGTCAACAGGGTCCAGTGACTCAGCCTTCCAATACTGAACCACAAAATGATGGTGACATAGATCCTGAGTTTCTTGCAGCACTTCCCCCTGACATTCGTGCAGAAGTTTTAGCACAACAACAAGCACAAGGGGCACACCGTTCACAAGAACTTGAAGGTCAACCTGTGGAGATGGATACTGTATCAATAATTGCTACATTCCCATCAGAGCTAAGAGAAGAGGTATGCTTTTATATATAATTCTAGGAATCTAGGTGAACAAAGAATGTTGTTTTTGTTAATTTTTTTATTCGTTCAGGTTCTTTTAACGTCATCTGATGCGGTTCTTGCTAATCTCACACCTGCTCTTGTTGCTGAGGCGAACATGTTGCGAGAGAGATTTGCTCGTCGTTACAATCGGACACTTTTTGGTATGTTGCCGAGAAGCAGGCGGGGTGAATCTTCTAGAAGAGGGGAAGGAGTTGGATCTGGCGCTGGTGGAATCATTACTCGTAGGTCAACTGGAAGTAAGCCTGTTGAAACTGACGGGGCTCCTTTAGTTGACACTCAAGATCTTAAAGCCATGATTCGCTTGCTTCGTGTTGTTCAGGTCATAATTTCTCATACTGATTGATTCTGTTCTGTTTTATCTATAACATGTAAAGTTGAACCTTTATAAGAAAAGGGTATTGGTCAAACAGGTTTGAGAGTCATTCAAAGTGTTTAAATGCATAGAACTACCATAATTGCTTTAATTTAGAGGTTGCATCCATTACTTGTAATATTGAAAAAAATTGAATGAAAAGGGTGTTAAGGTTTGTGGCTCAGCTTGCTTTGAGCCCATTACTATATGTGCTTGCATGCTCTCATCTTTGTGTTGTTATGTATTTGTGCAGCCATTATACAAACCGCAACTTCAGAGACTGCTGCTAAATTTATGTGCTCATGTTGAAATCCGTTCTTCTGTAGTTAAAATTTTGATGGATTTATTGATGCTTGATATAAGAAAGTCTGGAAATAATTTGAATACTTTGGAGCCATCATATAGACTTTATGCATGCCAGAGTCATGTGATGTATTCTCGTCCTCAATGCTTTGATGGTAACAATCTTATTAATGATGTCAACCTTCAAGGTCTGCTCATGGTTTTGTTGATATTAAATTTTTTATTTCATTCTAGGTGTACCTCCATTGGTGTCACGGCGTGTTCTCGAAACTTTGACATATTTAGCTAGAAATCATACATTTGTTGCAAAACTATTGCTTCAGTTCAGATTCCCTCCATTGGAGTCTGAGAGTCATGATAAGTCTCGTGGAAAAGCCATCATGGTTGACGAAGAGAACCAACAAGGTGATATCTTAGCCATAACCATTCTGTTAAGCCTCTTGAATCAACCACTTTATTTGAGGAGTATTGCACATCTTGAGCAGGTATTTTTTAATGAAATAATCTGTCTTTCCAAGTATGACAAATGCCCAATGTTACAACATTGATTGCTGTTTTATCGTGTGTTTTTTCAGTTGCTGAACTTGTTAGATGTCATCATTGATAATGCTGAAAGCAAGCAAGCTCCTGCTGACCGTGGTGTATCTGTTGCTGAAGAATCATCTGGTCAAATGTCTGCTTCAGATGCTAATGATGGTGCCAAATCATCCAAATCTGAAATTACTTCTAAGCCCTCATCTTCTGGTGGTATTACAGAGCAGGACACAAACACTATTCTGCTAAACTTGCCACAAGCAGAATTACGTCTTCTCTGTTCACTGCTTGCACGTGAAGGGTATTGTTTATTTTTCAGCTGACATTTACTTTTTTCAAATGTGTAAATTGTGCTAATATTGATAATTACTTTTTAGTTTGTCGGATAATGCATATGCACTTGTGGCGGAGGTGTTGAAAAAGTTGGTGACATGGGCACCACGTCACTGTCATTTGTTCATAACAGAACTAGCAGGCGCTATGAAGAACCTTACAACATCAGCTATGGATGAACTACACCGTTTTAGTGAAATTGAGAAGGCTCTTATTACTACTACTGCGTCAGACGGAGCAGTTATATTAAGGGTTATACAGGCACTAAGCTCGCTTGTTGCTTCACTTAATCAGGAAAAAGATCAAACTCTTACTGAATCAGATCAAGCTGCCACTCTGTCTCTTGTGGGTGAAATAAATTCTGCTTTAGAACCATTGTGGACAGAATTAAGCACGTGCATAAGCAAAATTGAGAGCTATTCAGACTCATCATCTGACATATCTGACTCATCAATCATCTCAACATCAAGACCTTCTGGTACAATGCCACCACTGCCAGCCGGTACTCAAAACATCTTGCCATATATAGAATCTTTCTTTGTTATGTGTGAGAAATTGCACCCTGGGCATCCAGGTGGAACACAAGATTTTGGTATCAATATTGATGAGGCAACCCCTTCTTTGCCTTCTGGAAAAGTTGATGAAAAACATGTAGTATTTTTGAAGTTTTCCGAGAAACATAGAAAACTCTTGAATGCTTTTATCAGGCAAAACCCTGGATTGCTTGAAAAATCATTCTCACTTATGCTTAAGGTCCCTCGCTTTATTGATTTTGACAACAAACGAGCTCATTTTAGATCTAAAATTAAACATCAACATGATCATCACCATCATAGTCCTTTAAGGATTTCTGTAAGACGAGCTTACATACTTGAAGATTCATATAATCAATTGAGGATGAGGTCAACTCAAGATTTGAAGGGTAGGTTGACTGTTCATTTCCAAGGAGAAGAAGGCATTGATGCTGGTGGACTTACAAGAGAATGGTATCAGCTTTTATCAAGGGTTATTTTTGATAAGGGAGCTCTGCTTTTTACAACAGTTGGCAATGATTCAACATTTCAGCCAAACCCTAATTCCGTTTATCAGACTGAACATCTTTCATACTTCAAATTCGTTGGAAGAGTTGTAAGTGTCCTTATACCTTTGCAGGGTCAAAACAGGGGGAAGGAAGGTTGGCTATGTTAAATTGGTGGGCCAAAGAACTTTTTGTCAAAATTTGGAGCTTTTTATAAACAGATAAACAATTGTACCAGATAAGATTATATTAATAAAATAATAAACTATAGTTTTAAATAAAGTGATTTAGAAGGTTTTATGCGTAAAAATTAGACATTTTTGTGACTGTTGGCTCATTTGGCTAATTAGAGGTAAAGTATAACTCGGATAAAATCTTTCTTTAGTAATTGGGTGTTGAATTCTTCTGTTCTAGGTTGGAAAAGCTTTATTTGATGGTCAGCTGCTTGATGTTCATTTCACAAGATCGTTTTACAAACACATTCTTGGTGCGAAAGTGACTTATCATGATATTGAAGCTATTGACCCAGGGTACTTTAAGAACTTGAAGTGGATGCTTGAGGTATGTTCGAATTGATATTTGAATAGTTTTTTAAGAAATAGCTTTTTGATCAATTTTGTTCTAATTGATTTTTGCATGTTCGTATATCTTCTGTAGAATGATATCAGTGATATTCTAGATCTAACATTTAGCATCGATGCTGATGAAGAGAAGATGATATTGTGTGAAAAATCAGAGGTAATGCTTGTTACATAAGTAAGATTTGTATGGTCATTGCAATTATATAATAACTATGGTAATTATGATTTTGACAAACTAGGTTACCGACTATGAGCTGATCCCTGGTGGAAGAAATATTCGAGTCACTGAAGAAAACAAACATAAATACGTTGACTTAATCGCTGAGCATCGGTTAACCACTGCTATTCGTCCCCAGATAAATGCTTTCTTGGAAGGTTTTAATGAATTGATTTCTCGGGATTTGATAAGCATCTTTCATGATAAAGAGTTAGAACTGTTGATAAGCGGGCTTCCAGATATCGACTGTGAGTTTCTTTTATATTTCCTCATCACTTCGACTCATTCTGTTTTTTTTTAAGAAAAGAATCTGTATGTTTATCTTCTCTTCAGTGGACGACTTAAAGGCGAATACAGAGTATTCTGGGTACAGTGCCGCATCTTCTATCATCCAGTGGTTTTGGGAGGTTTGTCAAGGCTTCAGCAAAGAAGATAAGGCTCGGTTGTTGCAATTCGTGACTGGTACCTCAAAGGTAGGTTATCTTTGTTTTATGTTAATTTATTCTTAATTCATAGTTATGCCTAGAGTTAGTTTGAGTTTTCAACTCATACAAATGGTTATGAATGTTTACTTGCAGGTGCCATTAGAAGGGTTTAGCGCCTTGCAAGGCATCTCTGGATCCCAAAAGTTTCAGATTCACAAAGCATATGGAAGGCCAGACCATTTGCCCTCAGCACACACATGGTAATTCAAATTACTAATTAGATATGATATAGTGGATTAAATGATTTTATCTAGAATTAGTATCAAATATATTCATTCAAAATACTTAAAATTTTATATTCACCATTTCATTTTATATAACTTATAATATCACGGTTACACCCTACTCTTTTTCCTTACACACTGCATCTCATATCCCAATGCAAATTTAAGCGAACGATATAAATATTATGAAAAATAAAAAATAAGAATGTTTGATGCTGTGGATTTTTTTTTTTTTTTTGTGTGTGTGTGGGCCTATTAAGTTGACACATGTAGAATATTAATTTCATTTGTTGGTGGATACAGTTTCAATCAGTTGGATCTACCAGAATACCCTTCAAAGGAGCATTTGGAGGAGAGGCTGCTGCTTGCAATCCATGAAGCCAATGAAGGTTTTGGTTTTGGTTAAAAGAGGCATGAAGATCATTAATGTAGATAATATTTATCATGTCAAAGTGATCCATTTCAACAAGATTCTAGCAGATATACATGTGTTGATATACTGTACAGTTTCGGTTTGTTGAAATTGAAGTTGTTTACTCTTAGTTTCTTTATTTGGCGGTTTTCTTTGTTGCCCCTTCTTTAGAAGTTGGATTTGCGAATTTGCCTTGCAATTGTACATTGGAATGGTTTATCGACTGTCGAGTTTTATTGGATATTAGTGATTTAGCAGACGTACTTTGATTGTTTGTTTCTTATCTGAACTTTGATCAGAATGAACAGCATGATCCGTCAAAAGAAATGAGATCCAACAAGTAGCTTTGTTTCAAACTTCAGTCGCCTAAAATTAAGAAGAAATAAAAAGGCATTAAACCCAACAGTTTTTGACTTGCTAACCTGTTTGTCCTTTTTTGATTAACTATTTTTACTAGGTTTACATGCTCCGAGTTCGAGGAGTTGACAAAAACAAATATGCTTGAATCTTGATGTGTACACAGTTTTTTTTTTATTTTTTATTTTTTTTATTTACCCAAGTATGTGCTTAAAATTTTCCACTAGTCAGCAAGAGTGGCCTGCAATTCTTTTAGGTGTTGGTAGGGATGTGTAAGGTCTTGTTCAATCATTTTTGATAGACACTCCTCCCTGAATTTTTAACCATGTTTTCAGAAATACGAAAACGCTAGGTTGGCTGAGTGATGTAGATGACGTTCATCATGGAGTGCAATGATCAACCGTGAGGCTTGATGGGGGAAATGGATCAATTGGGTTAGCTGTGAAAGAGACGTGTATGCACGTGAAGGCCAAACGACACTCCCAAATATGCATGCATCCAATAGCATGCAGATTTCTTTATTTTCTACTTTCTATTTAGTTGTGTTTGTTTCCTGGTGGAGCACAAGATTTTGATACCAATATTGATGAGTATTTTAGGTTGAAGTCGTGTGTTAATAGTGAAACCATAAAATTCTGAGAATGACAGAAATTAGTAACAATGAAACGCTAAAATTAAATTAATACTTGTTTATTAAAGATGATCATAGGTTAGATATATGTTATTACACACTCAAGTAATCATAATCACATGATTTTACATTCAAATGGAGTACAACAATAAAAAAAATGTTGACGAAGAAGTTATAGAATTCATGTCACTACGCAATACGAAGCCAACGAGTCGACATTGAAGTTGGTAATGATAAAGGAAAAGAGATAGCAAAACTAATTTGATAAAATTTGAGCTTCTATAAATACCCTTGAATAGAACCCAATACTTTACAAAAGAACTTTAAAATGATCATCTCATAAAGCTTGACCAAGTATTTTTGATATCTGAACTTTTAAACAAAATGTCAAGCTTGTTTTCAAACCCCCAAGTCTACGAGTGTTTTATGAAATCTTGTAGGATAATTCAAGTCAATAATTAGAAAAAAGAAGAAGATAAAGCTCATTTTGTGTAATGAATATTTAAGATGAGAGTTTTAAAGTTATCTTGGAGGGATTTGAATTTTGAATCTCAAATTGAGTTGGAAAAATATTTTATCATAAAAAGTCTTCCAATTTCATTTCTTCTTAAAAACACAAACACACCAAAATTAGTTAAAACTAGATCTCAATGAGATAAGTTTCAAATTTGCTTCTTAAAAACAAAAAGTAAATTTTATCATTTGTTAAATCTTCTAAACTTGGTAAGGATCAAAGAGTACCTTTTATAAAGCTAAAAGTAAGTGTTTTTAAAAGGGTTTGGTTATTTGGACATCCCTATATTTTAAAACAACAGTCCAAAATTTCTATACGTATCGTATAGCCCCATACACGTCGTATAGGGGGTCGTATAGCCCTATACGGGGCGTATAACCCCTCTGGCAGCCCCCTAAATTTTTCCTCGTAGTCAGTGTCGAAATTTGCTATACGTGTCGTATAGCCCCGTATAGGGGGTCGTATAGGGCTATACAAGGCGTATAGCTCTCTGAAAGCCCCCATGAATTTACTTCATTTTCAATGTATTTCGACCCTATACGCCGCGTATAGACCCATACGCGATGTATAGAGGGTGCCGATTTATCTGGGTGGGTGTCTCCATATTAGAACCCTTTTAAAAAAGTTAACTTAAGTGTGTAAACTTGGATAAGAGATCAAAAGCAAAAAAGTTATATCTATAGGTTTCGGGTTGATAGTCTATAGATGAGACAATAACTTTTTGTTATTTTTTTAACCATTGCCTATAAATATCAAGTCGCACCATACTTATCAACAATATTTTTTCTCATAAACACTTTCATATAAATGCAAAATATTTATATCGATACTTTAACATATACCACTATCACATTAAGAGAGATTAAAATTATGAAAGACCAAGATCCGGAGAAAGAACAAAAGAGAAGCTAACGCTTTAAACAAGTAAACCTTATTAAGTGTTTTGTATTTGCGTTGATCACTTTCATATTACATGAAACGAATTGTTAGGTTATCACTAGTGAAGCTAACTATTGATTAAAGATCGGGGGAATGACATTTCAAGATAAAAGGATTTTGTTAACAGAAGTTATTCACCTTCCCTTTTATATACATAAGTTTCAAGATATAAATGTTAAAATGAAATAAATTGTTAATTAAAAGCTATTCACCATCCATCTACTTATTTACATTTGGTATCAGAGCAGATAGTTTTAAGAATTCCAAATTAATTATACTTTGAGTAAGATCCATGGCTCAAAATTATGTAGAGAGGAATTCCATTATAAATAAATGATTTTCCTAATAGAGATCTGAAACTTATATAAAAGATAAAAATATAGATCTATGGGATATAATTGAAGAAGAAATTTTTTTAACTTATGATGAAGAAACAAAGAAAAAAAGTTGGTAGACCTCTACTTTGGGCATCAAATGATAAACAAATTATTTCTATTACTTTTGAAGCAAAATAAAGTCTTTACAATACTTTACCTAGAAGTGAATATGAAAGAATTTTATGCATAAAACTAGTAATGAAGTTTGGAAAACTCTTATTGTTACTCATCAAGATAATCCACAAGTCATGGACAATGTACGCTAATATGAACAATGCAATGTTAGTGAACATGAAAAACTTGATAAATGATGCTAGGTTTACTAATATCAATACTAGTCTAAAAGAAATTCGTACTTATATTAATAAGTTTCGACAACAGTTTCTTCTAGGTTTTATGATTCTACTGCTTAGTTGTTGTGAATTTAAATGACATTTTAAAATTTTTGGGCTCGTTTGTGCGTGTCTTACCTTCCTTTGCCTTTGATTCTGATTCTGATTTTAGGTTGCAAGCTACTGGCATTCTCACTTTCAGGTTTCTATTATGTGTGTGGCTTTGGTTTTTAGTTTTGTTATGTTACCGGAACTCTTTTGATGTATGCTTATACACTAGAATCTTTAGATGATGAAAAGTGATGGATAATTGGAATGAAAATGTAATATGATTTCTAAAGTACCGAATATAGTTTGAGTTGTTCTTTCTTTTGTTTAACACCAGAAATAAAGTGGATTTTTTCTTTCTTTTGTTTAACATGTTTGCTTTTTTATAAACTATTTGATTTGCTGATGGGTTATTTGATTTGATTATTTGGCATATGTGAATGTGAATTAGAAACTGTTTTCAACTTGAAAATTTGAGTTTGGTAGATTTGAATAACCTGATTTTTAGAAAATAAATAGTATATGCTTTTACATCAAGTTTAAGTTTAGTCTTTATTTTGTAAATTCAAGATGTTACCGTGGTCTTTGGTTTGAGTTAAGTGCTCAATTTCTAAGGCTGTCATAAGATGAGTTTGGCAATTACAAGAGTAAATGAATAGCACAAACATTACTCACTTAGCATTTTTGGTTGCAATTAGATTCATTGCATTTATCAGGTAAATTTAGCACCTTTAATTGTCAACCTTAATGTGGATTGTAGAGTGAAGTGGAGTTCATGTTTTATGTGTAGAAATTGGATGGTGAGCTGTCATTCCAATTGACCTACATGCTTGATTTAAGCATCACTCTCTCTCGTGTGAGTAAGTTCTCTCTCAAATTTCATATGCTAGCTAGGAATGATATTATGTCTATTGTCAATGTGACATCTCCATAAATAAATCTTTTAATTCAATAAAAGCTGTCCACCCTTAAACTAATGATATAAACTTCAATTACATATGCTAATTGATTCAAGTTGATTTCTTATTAAGTTGATTTTGTGTAACAGTTAATCAAATTGATTCACTTTGATTTTGTATGTAATATTGGTTAAAGTTGATTGCTTTTTTATTTATTGATGACCTGCTTTATTACATTCTACAGAAACTAGTCAACAAATCATTTTCTATAAGTGAAAATTTATGTATGGTTTTTGGTTCTTTAGTTGGAAAAATGATGCTCTAAAAGTAATTATTGCTAGATTATTTGCAGGTCACTTTACAATTGATGCTCATGGATAAAAGGATTTACATCGAGTGGGTCAAACTGATCATCGTAATGCCATTGATTAGGTCAGTTGTTAACAATGTGGCAAGTTCGAACCATTGATAGATAAATGGATTTACCTAGAGCGGGTCAAACGGGTAATATATTAAATAAATGTTTTATTGGTATTTGGCTGTATTGGTCAAGCATTCACACAAAATGTATTAAAAATGCATAAAGCCTTCTAAATTGTTTTATTATGATTATGAATAAATGGGTTGAATTGGGTTATACTATATCTCTGATGGTTCATATGAGAAATATATAAACATTTGAGTTAAATGGAATGGGTTGAGCAGCTCGAGTATGCATTGGTTTTCCTTAATTAAAGTTGGAAAATTTATACTTTTATCTAATAGTAAAGACACATTTTGTGCAGGAGGCACAACTTCCTCCCTACAGAAGGAACATTCAAGATCATGGTAGAATAACGAATGCTAATATGGATGGATTTCGGGAAAAATAGTTGAGTTTTATGGCAAACTACAATTTAGTTGAAATTTTGTATCAAAACATTAGTATTGAAAATATTGGATCAAACATTGTCAACTTCGTTAGTATTTTATAACATGTATTCTTTTGTTATCTATGCATTTTATTTTGTATTATTAGACATTAATTATTAATTGCTAAATGTGTGTCATAAACATAGTATTTTATAACATGTATTCTTTTGTTATCTATGTATTTTATTTTGTATTATTAGACATTAATTATTAATTGCTAAATGTGTGTCATAAACAGATAACACACAAATGCACGACATCTTCTTTTATGATAGGGCCTTCATTGACACGCTTTTGCGCATGTCATCTACCCCATTTAATGACACGTATTGCGTGTCATTAAAGATTGCACGACCGTTGAAGGAGGTTAATGCAACAGTTTAATAGTGAGGAGAGACTTAGAACACTTAACAGATCAAATAGGGAATCAGGTTTATTTTGATGATACTATAAACACAAGTAAATATGAGACAGACCAAGAACAAGAACAAGATAGTATTTAGTTTTCAAGAATGCTATATATTGCTCTCAAGTTCTATTACAAGTGTTACAAAAGCATAAAAATAAATACAAGTACTTAAGACACTTTATACTACATTTTACAACCGACTATACTTTGAAAGCCACCTGAAAACATTAATTTAGAGAAGAAGATCAATGTATAGTCAAAATGCATATTGCCTTTTGACTTGTGACTATGACATGCCATAGCTCACATTATAATATATTACAAAAATGATAAAATGTACAAAAGTAAAAAAGTTACAAACCAATAACCTTAATCTACAATTGATAAAAGTATGGACATTTTCACCAACTTATTTAAGTTGGTGAGTCTTCAGAGATGGCAGCGGAAAGCTGTTCAGCTTTTGTCAAAAGGTGATCAGAGAAAGCATGTCTTCTCTGTCTTCGGAAGAAATCAGTTTTTGGCTTTGGAAGACTTTGTCTCTGAAGGTTCGGAAGACTTCATCTTTGGCTTCGAAAGATTTTACACTTAGCATATTTTCTTTAAGTTGTGTAAAACTTTTGAAATAACTTTTCTCTATACTTTATGCATGCATGTTGAGAGCTCTTGGGTTGCATTAACCTTTAAGTATAAACCTTACAAACTTTTCTTAAGTTGATGCTACCAAAACAAAAGAGATTACTCATCTATTAACAGTACTTATCAGGATCAAGACCATTCCTTTTTTATCATTTGGTCAGGACTCCTCAAACTCTCACAGTATCTCCTCATGTCATAGAGATCATCCAAAGGAGGTCAAGTATGTCTTACAAGAAGTAGACATCTTGACCTCTTTAATCTCTAATGACATACCATCTGTCCAGATTAGCAACAAAGGTCCAAGACAAGATGGGTTTCCCAGTGGCAAGAGGCTCTACATTTGTTGAACTTAGTTGAGCAGCCTCTTCTTGAGTAGCCTCAGGATACTCTGACTGTCTTGAGGTGTAAAGGTGGATGCCTTGGACTTTTTTCTTCTTATTGTCCCTTTTATGGCCATCATTTTCTTCCACTTTTCATATTTCAATTGAGAAGACTAGCCTTCAGCATCAGATTGTTCTTCTTTGTTTTTCTCAGTTGGGTCCTATGGCACTCAAGTAGTTGATCATATTTTGTCTATTTGCTTCTTTGTTTATCTAAGGTTGTTGCTCAGTTGTCACAACCTTAGTCTCAGGGCTTTCTTGAACTATGGAGAGAGTAGGAACATGTTTGTAAAGTCTCTTCCTTTTCCTTTCTTCTTTAATCTTAAGGAGCAGTTCTGCATCCTCTGCCTCCTTTCTCTCCTGTGACAGCTCAGTGTCAACCAGTTCATTTAACTCTTCTAAGTGACGATAGATGAGTTCTGACGTGCTCTAAATTATATACAAAAATCCTATCAAAAGCACATAAATTATTCCTTAATATCTCCCTTAAAATGATGATTATATACTTAAAATTGTAAAATTATGTTTTAGGTGTTTAAAAGGGCAAGATTGACAGAAGAAGCATATTTGACAAGAAATAGAAGAAATCCAATCTTTGGAGTCCAAGCATGAGGTCGTGCCTCATTAAGCACACCCTCATGTCTTGCCTGAAACACACCCTCGTGCTTAAATTGACACACCCTTCGTGTTTGGACATATGACAGAACAAAAAGTATTGTCCGCCAAAAGGAAGAACGGGGTCGTACCCCATGAGGCGGGGTCATGCCCACCTCGTGCTTAAATTGACACACCCCCCGTGTTTGGACATATGACAGAACAAAAAGTATTGTCCCCTAAAAGGAAGAACGGGGTCGTGCCCCACCTCAAACATGGGGTCGTGCCCGACACCTTCTACATGTACAACCTGAATAACTTCCGTAAGTATTGTACTATCACGGGGTCGTGCCTTTTAGGCATGTGACCATGCTTAAACACTCCATAAAGCCTATAAATAGAGGCTTAAGTTCACCATTTTGGAAAAATTTTGGTGGGAGAGTTACTCTGCTGAATTCTCTCTGGAATCAAGACTTAAAAATCACTTGGAGGCTCGGGAGGTGTATACAACACTTGGAAGAAGCTCAGGATTGTGTAAACATTATCCATTGTGGATCACTGGTTTGATTGTTCCATTTTACCGATGATTTTATATCTATATTCTACGTTACTTGTTTTTATGTTCAAGCTCATTATTGGCTAAACTCTTATTATCATCCTAATTGGATGAAACTTATGTAATTTGGGATAAAGTAATGATGTAATTTATATTATGTTAATGTTATGATAATCTTGGAAAAACTTTTGATGGGTAGCATCTACATTTGAACGGGAGGTTATAAACTTATGATTTGTAATTGTGAATGTCATACAAGGTCGAAAAATATATGA
>BJCN01122780.1:0-15401 GCA_018326445.1 Flaveria brownii
TATTGCTATTGCTTTTGTTATCGAGCCGGGGGTCTCTTTGGAAGCGGTCTCTCTACCTATATGGATAGAGAAAAGACTTGTCACCGCCTACCCCCGGACCCTACTCTTTGAGTGAGATATACTGGGTTTGTTTGTTTGTATAATCTTTATGAGAGTGTTGTAACGGAATCGTCTTTTTTCCATCTTCACAACTTTTGCGTTTTCTCAATCCAGGTCGGGTTGTTGTGTTTTCTTCATCCGGGTCGGGTCAAATCAACCCGACCCTCCATCCCCAATTTCTTCTTCACTGCTAAAAGCCTGAAAACCAGGGTCCAGCAATAGTTACAGTTCGTTTCAACGTTTTCTCTATTAATAGCAACAACTGCAGCCTACATTCAACCCTCAATCCCGTGATTTTCGATCATCAGTCATCACTTCACTGCAAAACTTTCGACTTCAATCTGCTGTAAACGATCTGATCGCCGGAGAAGATGAAATCCAGAGGCAAAATAGGCGGGTGGTCTAGTCTCGGTCTACCAGCTGTTTTCCTCTTGTGTATCTTCTTCTTCTTTTTGGGATTCTTCGGTTCGTCTCTGTTATCTCAACAGGTGCTTCTTCTGTTCTTCTTCTTCTTCATTTGTTAATTTGATTTGGGGCTGGAGCTGTATTGAGATTGGTTTGATCCTAGTGGTTTATATTTTGATTATTGTGTGTGTGTGTGTGATGATTTGCAGGTTGAAGATGAATCTAGCTTGCATCCTAGACCTAGGGTGCTTAGTGAGGAAGAGTATGATCCGTTGCCTCGAGGGGATTCTGGTGATGACTCGTTTACTACCATTCCTTTTCAGGTATTATGTTTGTTTGATTTGGTTATTGAAGGTTCTTTCATGAAAATACTTGATTGATTGGGGCATTGGTGTCCATTATGTGGTGATCATGGCATAGCTAAACCTAAAAGTCAAAACTTTTCGTTTGATTGTTTCGGTTTGAGAAGTTATTTGATGTCTAGCAAGTAAACATTAGGTTTTCTTGAACACTTGTTTTATAGTATAACTGTGAACTTGGTGATTTACTTTGTATATCATGGACTAGAGTCACTAGACCCGAATGAGTGAGTTTTGATTGTGGTGAATTTGATGGTTAGGTTATGGTTTGTGTGATGGAATGACTGATATTGTTATTAGGTGTTAAGCTGGACGCCTCGAGCGCTTTACTTTCCTGGCTTTGCAACAGCAAAACAATGTGAGAGCATAATCAAGATGGCTAAGGTGAAACTTGCGCCTTCGACGTTGGCTTTACGTAAGGGAGAAACGGCTGAGAATACCAAGGGGATTAGAACAAGGTATTTATGTAAACATATCCAAAAAATGTCTGAGGAAAGTTATATCAGTAATTCAAGGAGATGATATTTTAGATGCGACTTCTTATTCGTTGCTTGTTCAAATGAACCAGTTCTGGCATGTTCATAAGTGCATCTGAAGACAAAACCGGGATCTTGGATATCATAGAGAAGAAAATAGAAAGGGCTACAATGATCCCTAGAAGTCATGGAGAGGTATTCTTTCATCACCGTTTCAACAACTTGCATATATTGAGTTTAAAACTCACTAGTTATTAACATTTCATGAACCTCAGGATTTGCTTTCTGTTAATTGTATGACTCATTTACTACCGTTTTGATGTAAGAATGTCATTATTTTCAGGCATTTAACGTTCTAAGGTATGAGATTGGGCAAAGATATAATTCGCATTATGATGCCTTCAACCCTAGTGAGTATGGTCCGCAGAAGAGCCAGCGGGTACGTGTCTTACTAAACCTTAATTCTGAATGCCTCATGTGTATATAAACTTCTTGTCCTTATGCATTATCAATTGGTAGCTCTTAAGAATATTACAAAAGTAACTTCTCGTCATGAAATGATCAATATTCCAGCATGTAGTTAACTGTTTTCATTAGTTGACAATGTAACCTTAAAAGGGGTGGCTCTGAGTCTCTCTAGCAGAGGGCTGAGGCCTAAGTTCAGCTCCCACTAATTTTATGCCTGTAACCCCTTGAAGGTCGCCTACCTAGCGCCAAGATGCTTTTTACTTGGTCCAGAGATTAGTGGGGTATTTGTGGTGTCATCTGAGTTTACCGGTAAATCGGTAATGGGCTATCATGGTTAAAAAAGCATGACAATATTTCTGGGGGCGGTTACTTGTTTGCTGCCTTTGAAGTTGCATTGCATATTTATCCAACTGCTTTCATTCCTCATTGTTGGTCATCTAAGAGGTTATTGCTGAAATGATTGATGGCTTTTTGTTTATAAATTTATAATTGCAATGAAGATGTTGTTTATGTAATTATGGCATGAAAGTGTATTATTAAAAGGATGTAACACGTAGGGAACTCGCTAGTAGTGATAGCATGGTCAGAAAAAGCATGAGGTGCTCCTACATGTCTAGTTCCTTAAAGTCGAGGCATAATGAGTTGTGTAGCTCTTGTAAGCTGAGGTACAACGCGAGAGCTTCACTTACGCGAGATGTTGCTCTATGCACAACCAATTAAGCTTTATGCACAACCAAAAATTGCATATCTCTCATCTCTTTTACATATCAACCTTCTTCATCAAGTAAACTAGTCATATTTTCTTCATCCTTCTGGGCCTTTATACTTATCAGCCTCCTCCAGACCTTAATTTTGAACCACACGTGCAAGAAGCCCCCTCCAGACCTTGAGGCGTTTCTCCACTCTCTTCGCGCATGGATGAAGCATGCTTTCAAATCCTAGAATGATAGCATTTCTTTATTACCTTATAATGGTGACAGTTAAATGTGGCTTTTAGGAAAGATTAATGCTATATCCTCGTAAACTTCTTGGACCATATCTTACAATCAAATCACATGAGAGCCTGACCTGTTTTTTTTCCCATTGTTACATTCACTAGGATTTTTTTTTTCATAATTCTCTTCTGAAAATGTAAATGCCTATATTGTTATTTCTATCTTCTTTTCTTTTTTTTCCTAATTATCGTTCCTGTTAAGAGGATCATAACTTATGATCATGAAGTTCAATCTTCATTAGTGGTTGATTCTTGCTCAGTAAATATCTGCTTAACAACTTTCGGATAGCCTTTTTCCTATGCAATTGCATGTTCTAACAGTTCATTTATTTTAGAATGTCCTTAATAGTTATAACTTCAATTTTGACTTGCTTACAGATTGCTTCTTTCTTGCTATATTTATCTGATGTTGAAGAAGGTGGAGAAACCATGTTTCCATTTGAGGTAAGTTTCAGGACAAAAATTAACCGCCTTTTCCTATAGAAATAGACAAACAAACGAAACCAATATAATCCCACTATTGGTAAGGTCTGGAGGGGGTTTGATAAGAGTTACTAATTCTATTGCTTTGGCTTTCAGAATGGTGAAAATACAGATTCAAATTATGATTTCAGAAAGTGCGTTGGTTTGAAAGTAAAACCACGGAAGGGTGACGGGCTTTTGTTTTATTCCTTATACCCGAACGGTACTATTGACCCGGTGAGTTCAATTCTGGTTATAAAAACTGTGATTGTTTCTCTGACCCGTTTTTATGGGCTCTATAATCAAGTGCAATTAATGGTCTGTGATTGCAGACATCACTTCATGGTAGCTGCCCAGTAATTAAGGGCCAGAAATGGGTGGCAACGAAATGGCTTAGGAACGAAGAAGATTTTGATTAATATTTTTGCTCTTTCGTTGTCTATTCGGTGATTCACCATGTTACAGTACTCTGATCCAAGTATAGTTTTCTAACTGGTCAATATTTATTATTGAGATCTAAGCTTTGGTATAAGCCACTAGAAAAGGGAAAAAAAAAGTAAACTTTACACCATGAGCTAGCTAATCCTTATGGTATCATCTCGCAATTACGGTTCCATTCTCAGGCATTTGAGTTGAAATTGCTGAACACACACCAATATGTAGCATGTAGGCCAAAATAACAAAGCATTACCAGAATGAGCAACGCTTAGTGGCCCCGTAAACGACTCATAAGTCAAAGTTAAACCCGACCTAAGTTGATAGAATCCTTCAAGCTGTTCAAATTCTCTTTTCACTGGTTTCTTTTCATAGCATCTAAAAGTTCCCATATTTAGTGCAAGTTGTGAGTTCGTATACATCTTACTAGTCCATCTATATCATGCTGTGACATTTTTAGCGTTACATATATAACAACCAATGGTATTAATCAGTGTACGTAACACTTTGAGATTCACTTGCATTATTTCACAAGTGTTGCTACTATAAGTCTCAAATTATGTCCTGAGCTTAGATTGTTAATCTTCGTTGTATCTTCCATGCTTTTGATACTCTGGTCCAATGCAAAGATTGCTACGAACATCTAGCTTGAGGGGACATGCTAAAGCAGAGCAGTTAGTTCAGCTGTCGTAACACTTGGTTAGTTTTTTTATACAACTCTACATAGGCACTGTTAGGGTGTTTGTCCCGGTTCATAAAACATGAACACCAACTGTGCGTCACTCGACAAATCCAACTATTTTCTTGTATTTAACCTGACTACCAACTATTTTCTTGTATTTAACCTGACTACCAGTCATATAACACTATAGAAATCAAATTACAGTTTTGTCCCTACATTGCAGTGAATTATTAATGGAGCTAAATGCATAAAAAGATAACGAACTTCGGTCTGATTTCTATTTAAGTAATCATCTTATTAAAGTATAAATTGTTTTGATTTAAGGTAAAGGCAAAATATATAAGATAACCCTTTTGTCGTGGACCATGCCCGATCGACACAATCAAAAGTTACTGACGCGCCGGCAACTACTTCGTCATCTTGAATATTTGACCAAATCTAGCTCTCTGAAGGGCTAGGACACGAGTAGAGACTATCAATGCCATTTCATAACCATTAGTCTATTACCATACCGGACTATCTTAAATCAATTTTTTTTGGTGATTGTTTACCTTGTCTCAGTTTTTTAAAATCTTTTATATGGTTTTTTTAACCTAAAAAGTTGGTTTATTTATATAAAAATTGGATCAAGGTTCCTATTTTTAAGCAATTAGCCCGTGTCATGATTCTGTACAACCACTAGTTTCCTACATCAGTAAAAGTTTATCATTGACTCATATGTGACTTAACATAAAAAGAAAAAAAACTTAAGCAGAACAAGAACACGAAAAGCAGAGAGGTTTAGAAACGATAGTCGGCCTTCGACCCAGGGAGATGAATATATCTGTTAGATTTCTTTCAGTGTTGGTTCCAGCTACCACATACCTTGAAACAACAATGGCATGTAGGCTAGATTTGGAGAAACGAGTGGAGTTGCAACTTTGGCAAGCGGTTTTTGATTATATATTGATTCGTTCATTTCATTTTCACGGGGATATGTTGGAGCCATGCTTGCTAAGCATGATGATGATATGAAGAAGAGAGCTTACATTTTTTGTCTGGGTTATTTTCTATCTGTAACGGGTCAAATAATAAAAACTAGCTTAAAGGAAACTGGTTAACAACCGGAAACTGAAAGCTTCGTCGATCAAAAGTAAATTTTACATTAATATTCTTTTTTTAAAAAAAATTCTGAATTGTGTTTGTGTAGAATATTGAATTGAAGAAACAGTATAGTTAACAACCGGAAACTGAAAGCTTGAATGATGATGTTAAGAGCATATAAGTTTGAAATGATTGAAAGCTTTTCACATAAAAAAATATAACTAAATTAAAAAGTAAAAAGTCATATGAAAAAGAAAACATGAGCGACAAACTAGCAGTGGCGCATGCCCATCTAACAACTCGATCATCATTAAGTTTCATTTTAAAATTATAAAGTTGCAGATCTTACAAGGTTTTTAATCTATAAAGTTTAAAGTTGTTGCTAGCCAAAGAATATATAACCTAAAATTATAATAATAACTAGCATCAGGATTCAAGAACCTCGCATTATGATGGGGGCATAAGGACCGCGAAAAAAAGTAATGTTAAAACGTTGCCATAAACCATGCGTTGAAGGTAAGAAAACTGAAACTTGCAAAACTTTATGTACACAAATGAAACCGGCACAAACCCATGTGTTGTGATGAGAAAATTGATAATTTTTTAAACTTAATATAAAAAATTCATTAAAATATTAACGTCGGAACGTTAATAAGAATAATCCCATCGCGATAGGAAAAAAAACGAAACAGTTAAAATATTAATGCTAATTAAAATAAGTATGTATTTGAATTAGATGAAAAAAAGTATGTTAAAAGTTGGAGGGATAAAAAAATTATACATTAAAGTTTAAAATTTTGTAGAAGGAAAATGAAAAAAATTATGAGTGTGTAAAAAAACAAATAGCTAAGTAGAGTATAAAGTGTAGATATCCTCAAACTTAAGAGGGTCAGATGTAAATTTTCAAAGTTATATATGTTAATTTAAAAAATGATGATGGAAGACTAATAGATAAGTAGAGTATAAAGACTTGTATTATATGTATATACGTTTTACCTGTAATATAAAACCAAATTTTAGAGTGTGTGATAAAAGATGAATTTCTATCTCTTTTACAAACTCATGAAACATTATATGTATAAATAGTTTAATGTTACGTATTTTGTAAACATATTTTGTAAACGTACAAACTAAGGTTCATTGGTCTAAGGTTCATTGGTAGGATATAGGCGTTAGGCTTTTTCGATGATATAGAAGGCCTGTTATTGTACTCTTTCTTATATAGTTGTGAACAAATACAGCAGAGAGAACTGGTCTCACGCTATAGAATCTAATTATATGCTATACTAACAACTCAATTTGTTGTGAACATGTATTGTTAAAGCATTTTAAGGATCGACACTCAACATCTTTCTTTACACGTAAAACTTGTCTCTTGTATTCAAGAGACTCATGATTGTGCATCGTAATCTTCTGGAATAACATACCATATGTGGCCTACGTCGTTCACAAGTACAAAATGAGGATCAACCAAAATTACTAGAGCTTATTTGACAAAGATGACGTTTAATTAACCTTTTTAATGGTGTGCACCTTAGGGGAAGTGTCATATGCCTTTAGAGGAGAGATATATTCGACTTGTATATTCTATCAAACCAAAATACAAGTCCTTTAATAAACAAGCTACAAAAGAATAATATGATGGAAAAAGTGTACTTTTTCGGAGCTTGAGACGAAGCTCCTCTCTTTCTTTCTCTCTTGTTATATTACCCTAAGTAGGTACGGTAGAAAGCTCGTACGAGATAAGAAACATTTTGATGTGGGTAATAGGGAGAGCACTCAAGCTAATGGATGATTAATTATAAAAATCTTCATAGTTTTGGTATGTATATCAGTATATGTTACTAGCTTATAACATATATAGAGTGTTACCTGATATAATCTCATACTAGTTTGCAGGTAATGACATCAAAACATTACTCATCTTAGTTTTCATATGTATTCCAAAGTTTTAGACTTGCAAAATGAGCATCGATACTTTCAACCTATAACTAGAATTTAGAGTGGTTTATAGAGTAAAACGAGGAATTTTATATTATATAGTCTTTGCATACCTTTTGATAATGATAGAAGTAGGCTCTAGGTGTATGTTCCTTCGACTAACTTGTTATCAAACTATGTTAGCTAAATCAAGAAAACCATAAGCTTGAAGGTTCGGGTTGATCAAGTGAACTGATTCATTTGATTCTTCACCTAGCCATAACATGAACATAGTTGCATTCTCTTTCTGTAGGTTATCTATACATTATATTCTTATCTATACAGTATACACTATATGATTACAACTTTTAAATCAACTTTTCTTGTGATTTTGAAATGATTATAATATTATTAAAAAATTAAACTATAAAAACAAACATTTTATTCTCTTTAATTAACTTGAGTATAATATTAATATAGTTTTCTACATAAATGTTATGTTCTCCACGCATCGCATAAGCGGCACTCTATATATATATTTGTACTAATGTACACATATTTATCTAATTCCAAATTTTGAATTTCGTAATAAATATTTTAAACAAAGATTATGACACCAAACATCAAATCTAAATATGGTATCGAGGTGTGTTTTCACAATCATTCATTTGTCTACTTTTGTACCACTATGTGTTCTTATAATAGTAACGAATATTCACAACAAAATTTGGTTTCATAGGAGAAAATAAAATATAGAGATTAAACAGGGTGTATCACTCGTATGATATGTAAGGGGAATCTAGTGGCGATATAGTGGCAGACAAAATATGAAGGCAACTCTCCGCAATGTTGGAGAAGAGGCTAATAAATAATAAATAATCACCAATTTGGTTGGTAATATTTCAAGAATATTAGGTATGCTTACTTTTAAAACTATATTTATAGAGTGTATCGTGTACATGCTAATTAATATATTATATTAACAACAATATAAACATTGATTTTTTTTTCCGGTTATATTGTGTTTTTTTAAAATAAAATGTCTTTTTAGAAAGTTAAATAAATTATTATGTGTATCCAACTTTAATATAAAGATGGTAATTAAGATCTTTTCTTAACTGATAATATGCTAGGAGCCTCGATATATAATTTGTTTTAACTTTGTACCAGTTATTGTATCACACATGCATGTATATTTGAATGAACATTTGAGATTCACTTTTAAAACATACAATAATAGTTATTTTGAAATAATCGCACCCCTAGTATTAATCAGTATGATAACCCATGACCGGCCCATGATAAGTATTGGAATTTATATACTTTAGAACGAGTCGTTTAATCATAGGAGATGTATATTAAATTTATTTATTAAATATGTAAGATATTCTGAATACTATATTTTAAAACTCAATCAACCAATGAATATGTACTTGAAAGATGCCATCTTTCTTTTTTGTCTTTGGATATGATTCTTCTCCCCTTGTTTTCCAATTTTAGGTCACTTAATTCAAAAGCAATCTAATAAGAAACTCTCCAACATGTCTCCATCATTTTAAAAAAGGAAAAATAATAATTGACTTCAAGCTTTATTTTCTATTTCTATCTGGAAACACATGGAAGATGATGTACGTCTTCCTAAACATGAAATCATTAGTTGTTTGACCATTTTACCCTTATGGATATCTAGAAATTAATTTTACCGCAAATTAATTAGCAGTTTAACTTATACACACATGATACAAGAGTATAAGATGTACTTGTTAGACAATATATAGATTTTTTCCCCCAGAAAATAGCCTTTTGATTCCAAGAAAACCTCTTTAAATTGAAGGACTTTTACCGTTACTGATAAACTACTCACGAATCTCAAAATGAAGACAACGATATTATTGGAGAGTTAATTTAATCATATATGAAATGTGTTACTTAAGGGTTTGATCGAAGATGAAGAAACTGATGGTGTAAGATGTGAAAGCATTTGAAGTTGAGAAGATTGTGGTTGACAGTTTATTTGAAGTAAAGATTAAGAATGTTAGAAGAATATGAAGTTGCTCGGTTTAAAGACAAGTTCTAATGCCTATTAATACTATGCAAACTAGTGGGAATAAGTTAAGTGCACCTTACACTAGCTAGATAGTCATCAAGAGGCTTAAAGATATATAGACAAACAGTAGAATATAGTTTTAAACTTGAGTGGAATATAGATTTGAGCTTGATACTCTATTAGAGGGACTAAAACGTTTACCAATGCATATGCCACTCTTCAGATATTTTTAATCTTGAGGACGATTATCAAATGCGTGCACATGAATGAACAAATCTTATTGGGATCCACATGGCTAGTATTACTCTTTGAAATTTCTAAGTAAATCACTGTCACTCGAGTGTCACATATACATATATAATATACAAAAAAAAAGAAAATATATACCATATAACATTCTTTTAACTAGTAAATCTTTTGACTAGTATTAATTCTTAAAAATATTATCTAGCGTCAAATCCTATATATAAATAAACAAATCACATGAGATTAAGACTGTTACACATAAATCGGTAAATAAATTAAGAGAGACAAAAAACCCTAGACGCGAAGAAAACAAAGACGGGTACGCAAACAACTTCACAAAAGTATCTTATACGATGCATACAAAAACCAATTTATAACTAACTTATGCACTAACTTAACAGAAAACAAAAATCTATCCCTTTGTACATTTAACTTATTGATTCCACTTATCCACATTGGTGACATCTTGTATGTGCTTGTGTTCCATCTTGAGATGTGGTTCGAAGTAGGGTCCACTCACCTTGGCCGTGCATCATCAATTACTTAACCAATAATACAAGCAAAATAAAAGAGATTGGTTAAACGTACTCCCTTTCAAACTTAATTCCGGTATACCAATGGGAATATCATATCGAACAACGCTATATATGTTTTGTTTTTAGTGTGAAAAAATAAATAATACCGATTTAGCAAGCTATATAAGATGTGAGCATAACAAGTAGCTAGAAATAAAAAGATGTACGTTTATTACAACTTGATATGTAAAGACATTGAAAAAATATCTGTTAGGGATAACGCATGCCATGGGACTTTATCACCATACATCATAAAGAGGGACTCAGTTACTAAAAAGCCACTTTTTCCTAAAGATATGAATTTGGGTTAGACATCCATCATTACAAAATGCCAAATTGGTCAATTTACAAGCTTTAATGCACCAAGTGTACAAGTTATACTAGCACAAGATGAAAAAGAAAGCTTGAATTTCATACAAACAATCAGTTCATAAGTTGAAAAGTAAAACCCTAATTTAAAGATCATTTTCTTGAATTCAATTTTGCTTTTATTCTTGTTATATCAAGTCATGTTTAAACTTAAAGCTTGATACATCCATGGAGGCTGTTTGAGTGATCTATCTGAAGAACTGTTGTTTCTAGATCTGTTGTCACTCAAAAAACTTGAATTCTCTATGGTAATTCTCTCTACTTTCTGCATATTATTCGATGTTGAAGACGATGAACATCGTGACACCGAATTTGATGATTCAGACTTATTACTCATGCTCCTCTTCCGGTTAAAACTTGTTGGAGCCAACGTGAGCTCGATTTCACTCTCGTCTTCAATAATATCTTGATGATCATCTAATGTTTCTGTAAGGTGATCATAATCTTTAGTTGCTGCAGGCTGTTGTTGATGATTATTGAAGCTTATGTTTTCTTTATAATTGTGTCTGCTGCTTTGTATGTTCTTCATTAGCATCTTCTGGATTTGATACAGTCTATGAAGTTCATATACCTTAATAAAATAGCAAACTAATCAATACCCATTGTTGGTAATCTTTTAACAACATAATCTATGAAACAATCTTAAATTTTCACTCACATATGTATGTATACATACCTGCTCTTTGAAGGTTTCTTCATGCTTTAACATAGCCATTTTCATGCATTCTTTATCAAATGGTTGAACAAATTTATCCATGTTTAATCTTCTACGCGCAATCCTCGATTCAAAAACACGAATTTGAACCTTGTGTTGCTAAGATTCCAAGCTGCTAAGAGCTGCATTTGTAGATGAGCATATAAATATATACACAAAAAATTGAGAATTTAAGCTTATGATGTATAAAGATTCATTTCTTGAATCAAATGAGTGATGATAAAGAACACAAAGTGGAACTTTTTAGTCATAATATCGCGTATACGATGTAAGAAGTATATGAATAAGATGCAACGGAGGGTTACATGGAAAACCCTATTGGGAAAACCATGGTGGAGGGAAGAACATCAATCATAAGAAATTAACATGTACTTATATAAATCAAGATTTGATCTTTTGTGGAAAATAATTTACAGAATTGAGGAAGAACAAGAAGAATAATTAGGGTTTCTAACCTTTATGGAAGTGGCAAAGATTGATGTAAGTTAGTAGTGAGAGAAGAAGGTTTCAACTTAAAGAGTTAATTTGTAGTGATTGTGTTTCAACAAGAAGAAGAAATAAAGCATATTAGGGGGTGGGGGTGGGGTAGGGGGTGTCTCTTTATTTGTGGTGCTTACAACTCAGAGTTGTAATATAAAATAGCCACAAACAGCTAATCAGTTTGTTTGATACGCATGATAGTAGCTTTCAGGCAACACCTTACAATCGTCATGTTAATAATATACACATTTAATAATATTATGAATCGTTCTGTAGTAAAGGCAGGAGCAATGTTTATTAAAATTATAACGAATAATGTGATACGATTTTTATATTTAATTTCTATCCGCTGAACATGTGTTTGTCGTTTATTTGAATTGAATTTTTGCTCCCAAAGGCATTATGTCTAATAAAAATAAGAGTTAAATATATAGTAAAGAAATGGATTTGATTGACACATGTAAAAAATAATTATTATTTCTTAAGATCAGAGGTTGTGTAAAAAATTTAAAAGATTAAAAAAAGGTTAAAGACATAATTAGCTTCTGGATCATGATTATTTTGGTCATTAATTATTGCATCCCATCTTTTTCTGGGTTGGTTTTTGCTACACATGTAAAATTGGGAGTTTATAAATAAAGATTGATAGTTAAAAATATATCCTATATATTACAAATCTGTTGTCAACGACATTCATCGATAACCATGAATGACAAAGCAAAACTATAACCAAATATAGCCAATATGTTATTCAAAAGTTTTGTTTTATATGAATTAAGCAGAAAAAAGTTATTAAAACATTTTTATAATACATATGATATTTTTTAAGGTTTAGAGTGCACAGAAATTCAAAAGCATGCTAAATAAATCTTACTCCTTTGTCCAGTCTCATTCGTGTTTTGTGCAAACCCTACCCTACCTCATTTGTTTCTTTATCTATTAAATTGGAAGAAACTTATTATTTAAAATTTTAGGACACATGTGATAAATACTGAAAAAATATATTTTTTTAGACAATACATGTTGATCGTTATCGTTCTAATTATTAAATTCATAAGGGTGTTGTTAAATTGCGGCTGACCCGTTAATGTGGCATATTTACATGTAAGTTTTTATATTTAATCATGTTTGGTTAATTAATATTGTTTGCAAATAATTCATGTAATACAATTCATAAATCTCACCAAGTAAAACCAAGCAAGAATCATATTCACCTTTTGTACCTACCCTAGGAAACCGAACAACGCATGGCAAGCAAAGCCGAACACATTAAAAAACAATTGAAAAATTGTGACTCAAGAAGAAAATAATCAAAACCCTAGCTAGTAGCCCAATGGAGAGTTTGTGTTTGATTTTGGAGCGTGTTTTGATGAAACCAAACCGATGAGGAAAAATGTTTTGATGGTCGAAATGAAGAATTAGACAAGCGGGGTTTAGGAGTGTTACGTGTTAATAAATGTACGTGTTTGAAAGAAATGCATGGATTTGGGAGGCCTGGTAAGCATAGTCGAAATTGTAAGAGGATTTTCTCCGGGACGGAAAATTAAGGAGGGTTATAAGGGAGTTAGTGTGAAAAGATGATCGACCGATAAAACTATTCATAAATAGTTGATACCAACTAAATTGTTTTAACGAAAAAGAATTGATTGATGGCCTTAATTAATGTTCATATGGTTTGATTCACGTTTCAAGTTTGAAAAGTGTTTGATGATTTGGTACACCGTGTGAAACTTAGAATTAGTCATGTAAATTAAATATAATGTTTACCTTCATTGTTAAATATTGTTTCATGGGTTATCCCTGCGGACAAACAACCCTAGCAATTTAATTTGATATATTTAAACACACATTTAACAGATCAATCCAATATATGTGGTAAAAATAATCATATTAAACCGAAAATACTCTTTGTGATCGATGATGAAGAGAGGGGTTGTCATTAGCAGAAGAAGGGCTATAACTGTTTTTCCAAAAAATGATGAACCAGCTAGGAGTGGAGGGAATTGTGTATGTCAAAATGTGAATTAATCAAATATAAATGTCATATTTATTAGATGTGTCTATTATTTTACAAGTTCAAAACTCTATGTAACTTTAATTACTACAAGTAATCAAGTATAAAGATTCAATGACAAAGATGAAATAAAAACAAATTGCATTGTCGTTTATGGAATCATGAAAACTATATTATATTCTATAAGATGAACTACACATATTATAGAATAGAAACATTGTCATCATGTTTCATGCCAGATGAAGTTTTCCTACTATATATAAACTATCTGTTTGCTTTTGTAACAACCGTGTACTCTTATTATATGGTTAAGGTTAAGAGGAACATTTTTTCTAGTGTAGATATCAAACTAACATTTATTCCTTCAAAAACAAAAACAAACAAGTGTGCGGTGGCACACTTATAGTTTATAAGAACCACTTATATGACCATATCCATGTTATTCAACCCTCGAAGCTGAAAAAATTTCATCTAAAAAATGTTACATATCTAGATATACTATATTACAATAATATAACAAGGATAGAACATAATTTTAAATTTAAAGATTTAAATAATTACAACATTAAGTAATTTTACATAATTTTAAGGTTTTAAGTAATTACAACTTTTAAAACATATGATACAATCATTAAATCTAAATTATATAAACATAGAACTAAATAGTTATCAATCAACTCCCCTGTGTGTTTTAAATGATCATAATATTTTTTAAAAAATTATAACATAAAAGGAATATTAATTCTTTCAAATTATTGCTATAGTTTTATTTTAATTTAAAAAGAATGTTACCGCACATTACCCTGACGCCCTTTTATAAAACAATTTAAATAAATTATTATTAAAGGACATGTTATGTCAGGACATCTGTTCAGTAAGGTTAAATATGTAACTTTTAGAAAGCAAATAAGAGGTTTGAGACTTGGATGGCAAATCACTTTTTTTTTTTTAAATTTACTTTCATTAAAAACAAACACCACCGACGACTATCACCAAGAAGGAGATAGACGCCGAAATTCAAAAACAAACTACACAATCACGTTACATCAAAACGACACCATCTATTCCAATCCACTACCCCTAGCTTAGATCTATATTTATACCACAGAAAACCCAAAGATTTTATATCCGTAACCATCTTCATGATCTTCGTGTCCTTGCCAGAAAAGATCTTATCATTCCTAGCACGCCAAATCCTCCAACAAGTAATTATAACAATGCCCTGAACAATCGAACTTTTGTCCCCCGTCACACCACTCACCTTATGCAACTCCACCAAATCGTTGACATGGAAAACAAAAGGCCTAGGAATATTACACCAAGAAGCTATCGCATTCCAAACGGCCGACGAAGTTATACACCCGGTTAACAAATGCTCAAGCGATTCACCGCTACTTTCACATAAAACACACATATGGTCGTCACACTGAATATGCCGCCTAGCCAAAGCTTCCTTGGTTGGCAGACGGTCCAAAACGGCCCTCCACATAAAAATATTGCATTTTTTTGGAACCCAATCACTCCATTGAAAGCCAAAAACCCTAGCACCCTCATCGGCCCGGAGCATCCATT
>BJCN01122824.1:0-11006 GCA_018326445.1 Flaveria brownii
ATATGCTTTTATAAACAAGTTTTTCAAGAAAACATGCGGAAGGCCTTTAGAAAAAATTAAGGCTAGGGGGAAGGGTTTTTTTGGTGGTCAAGTTTAACAAATTAATTTGTATCAATTTTACTTGTTACACATGTGTAATATATTTATTTCTTGCTTTTTCAACTGTTTTTAGCCTTAGAACCCTTTTTATTGTTTTGTGAAAACTTAAACATTGGGCATCCCTATTGATTATAAGTCTCACTTTAAAGGTAACTGATTATGGTTTAATGGTTACGGTTCAAGTGACGCACGAAAATGTCAAATTTTACAAACAAGGCATTAAATAAACATGTTACGTATATGTCTATTCACATGAACTATGATAATGAATTTTCACTTTCATTAAGTTATAACTAGAGATGAACAAATGCGAAAAAATGAAATGTTATAATCATGCTCCTAATTTTTTTTTCACTAGTCTTTAGTTCACTCGATGGTTCACACACCCATTTGGGTAGTAAACACACTCAATGTTTATGTGATCTATGGGTATTTTCATAAATATTGTTAGAACAACTTCAATTTGATTCCCATTTTCTATCATTTTCATGATACTTTCGTCTTGTGTTTGAAAAATCAAGAATAAAGTTGAAGTCAGACAATAGTTAAATAAATATTTCAAAAAATTACTTTATATAATGATACCACTTGTTGGATCGTATTCATTCTTTCAAACAAAGTTGATGTATCAACTTCTAGCAATGAAAACAATTCGAGGTTGGAATGCGAAAAACATTCGAACATAATACTCCCTTAACAGACTGTGCTTTTAGTTTTTACGTTGCAACCGAAATCACTCAAACTTTAACGAAATTACCTATCATTGAAACCCTTATACAATATGTATACTAGAAATTATATTTGAGTTTGATTAAAATTATTATTCTATTGGCATTTCATCTTTCTCTTCAAGCTTTGATATTTATCCTTCTATCCACTTCACATCGTTATCAATATTATCTTAATTCACAATACCAGTTAAGTTCTGGAGTGTCAACTTAGTTCTTAGTATTGTAAGGCCCAAATCCTGGAGACCTCACAGTTGGTCATTCACAGTAATAATTACATAAAACGTTACATATTACAAATTTAAGCAGCAGAATTAATTTAGCAAAAACCATTCATTTCATTATAAACACTGTTGTTAAGCAATACACCATGGTTTAATCAGATTACAAAATAATTGTTCAATTGCATTACAAGACAACAGTATTATCATGTATGAATGGATATCAGCATGCCCCGCCGAGTAGCTTCACCTGCGTGCCATCCTCAGCAACATTTTACCTGCCAACTGAAAAATGCATAAAAGTCAGCGTTGCTGATTGAGTCCTAGTTTTATAATAAAACATACTTTACTTTCGTTTAAGAACTATTCTTTACTTTTGCATGTGAACACACATCATACGTACACTTAGATAATATCATTATTATCTTCATCATTCGTTCATTAACTTTCATTCATTCCGTACTTTTATCATTATCTTTTCGAGTATTTTACGATAACATAATCGCTCACCTCATTAACAATCTCAATGATTGCACTTTATCCGAGTCTTTTGCGACAACAGGGTCGCTCACCTCATTGTCAATCTCAATGATTGACCATGTGTGCATCCTTCCACTTTTCTTTATCATTAATCTTCCACTTTATTAATGATAATGTTTTACGTTACGACATAAACATGCCACGTAAAGTCATACAATGATAATAATATTAATAACAATAATAATAAGGTTAACAATAATGATAAGGATAATAATAAGGAATCATAAAGACAATTATGATTATGCATGGAAATGAGCATTTAATAACCCTAGTCAAACATTGTTGAAAACCCTAATTGCACAGACTCCCATAAAATTCCCGAAATAAATTCTAAGTGTTGGGCGCATGGGCCCTGTTTGAGCGCATGGGCCCTGTTTGGGCGCATGGGCCTCTCGGACGCATGAAGTCACTTAGGCATATGGGAGGTCCAGGCGCATGGTCACTATTCAGACGCATGGGCATGACTTAGACGCATGGGCACTTAAGCGGTTGGGCACTATTCAGACGGTTGGGCCTACACTTAGCCATTTTTCACTTAGACGCATGGGCCTGTTTGGACGGTTGGGCACTATTCAGGCGGTTGGGCTTTTGGGCGGTTAGGAACACTTAGGAAATTAAGCCATTGGACGCATGGTACACTGTTTAGACGTTTGAGCAACTAACTTCTACTATTCAACCTATTTTCAGTCCCAAATTCACACCTAACATGTTCTAATCTTAGTTCTTACATTCTAAGCAACAACATACATACTTAGCCATATCCATAACATTGTTTACACCCAAAACATACACCCACCCACATACACCTTCACACACACATACGGGTAGAAAGTTATTTCTATAAAAATATTCACACATGCATTTTCCAGCCCCAAAATTATTAAAAACATGTTAAAAAGGGGATTCTAGAACTCACCTTAGCTGTTTTCGGGTTTGAACCCTTCTCTTGAGCTTTCTCAGACGTTTCTAGCACCTAAAACCCACACCCATATACAACCCGAACACATAATCACATTTATAAGCACATAACCGAGACTAGAAACATTTAAAACATCATAAAATTAAGAATTCTTACAAAAAACTTTGAATTTTCCTTCTTCTTATACAATCTCCGAGAATTCTCTGTTGTTTCTCTCTCTTAAAAATCTGATTGTTTGATGCGAATAAGTAACATGGGCGGCCATGTTACTTTATTCACCAACTTTCAAACCTTTTGTTCTTTTGGAAACTTTTAGCCCTTCAACTTAGATTTTATACCTTTTCTTTCTTTTCTTTTACTTTTATTTTTTTCTTTATATCTTTAAG
The DNA here is from genome assembly GCA_018326445.1 of Flaveria brownii. Lineage (NCBI taxonomy): Eukaryota > Viridiplantae > Streptophyta > Magnoliopsida > Asterales > Asteraceae > Flaveria > Flaveria brownii. Next base: position 2,894 of record BJCN01122824.1, read on the forward strand.
AATAACCGGGTGTTACAAGTATTAACTAAGTTCTTTAGTAGCAATTCACTCATTAGCATTATTTAAGGTTTAATGAGAACTTAATTTTCCAACATTAAAAATTCTTAGCATTAATTATTACTCAGTTATTAATGAAATCAATCCATTAATAGTAACTCACCCTTAAATTCATTATTACTTAGACTCAAGCTAAATATTAACAAACCCTTTACCACTAAAAGCTTCAAAATTCTCAACAGGAACATTAATAGTTTAAACTTGATGTTGATAACCCTATTTCAATATTAACTAGTTACTTTGTACCTCATCAAGAGTCAGTGGTACTTAAAAAGCTTGTTTCTACACGTGGTTAGCTTTATGTCGTCTTGTCACGAGTCAAAAGTAGAGATGGATTAAAACTCTTAGCTTTAAATAATGTTAACAAACTTACTAACGTTACTACAAATGTAGTTTACATGTAGTGTAGTTTTTGTTTATTTGTAGCCTTATAATCAGAAGTTGTGTTATGTCTTATCGTACTTATAATAATTGTTTATATTAGGTGGACACGTGTCAACACTTAAATCATTCTTATATTTTTTCCCACCCAAACCATCTTTTCTCAGTTCTCCATAAAATAAAGGTTAATTAGTCAATTGTTGTTTGTTATATTTTAGCAAGAAGTTACGAAAACATCTCATGTGAATACAACATTTGATCAGCATATCACAAATATCTAACCACCTTTGATATCATAAACATGATTTAGGAATTAGTTTAAAAAATTTAGGGATGCCAACTGAAAAAAAATAAAAATTGCACCGTGATACAAGTAACTAAAGTTAGTTAAAACTAATTTTGTATTTTATATAAACGTTTAATGGGAATATTAGAGGCGTCAGCAAAGAGGGGATGTTGAAGCGACCGTAGCTAAAAAACAATTCTAATTTGACGATACCTACTTTTATCATTCTTGACAGTTGACACCCCCAAAGTCGCCGAGAAAACCCTAACAGAGGTATACACTTCAGTCTTCTACCTTCACCATTACATTCCACTAGGGTTTATCATTCCGCATACTCCAATTGTATCATAATCACTTTTTAATGGCTCTGTTCAACCAATTCTTTAACTCTTCTTTGCTTAATTTCGAACAAAACATAACAATCGGTTGATGGTGCATTCAGTAATAATTGCATGTGTGAATTTCACCTGTATGGCATGATCATGAATCACTGAAAGGAAGTTTACGATCAGTGAGAAATGGGACAATTCAGCTTGTATTAATGTTTGGAATTGCTTGTGGTGTATTGAATTTACATGGGATATGTTGGTCTGTGCGATATAGTTGATCTTTCTGCGTAGATGTTTACGTTCAAACCCTGAGGTTCGGTTAGTGAATGATTTGTATCAGAGTGTGGATGAAATAATCTTTGATTCTCTGTTAACTCAGGTGCTTCTTTGGTTTCAAATTTCATGAAATTGGAAGATACATTGTCCAGTAGCTCAGCTGATTTGATTTTTAGGTATGTAATGTGATAACATCTTTCATTTTAGAAGCTAAAGTATACTGAGGTTTGTGACATCCTGCATGTCTCTTGAGGCACTGTCATGATGATTGATTTAAGTACTGCATTTTAGGACATAAGGTAATCTGTATGTGTGACTTTATGCAAATGTGCTTTTTAGTTTTCATTGCAATTGATCGATTGCAAAAGAAAAACAATAATTTACTTGGAAGCTATAGATTATCAGCTCGATATGTTTTGAAACAAATTAGTTGTTTTATGCACACGGGTTAGCTAGTCAGCTACATATCTGAGTACATGCCATGCTAAGTAGGTCTACACGATTTTATAATTAATGAAGTTGAGCATTTATAATACTGGACATAAATTTGGAGTGTCTTACAGTGATAAGAAAGTTGAATAAAGTTAGTTATCTGTAATGGTAATTTAATGGCTTGTTAGCCGTGTGTTCTATTGTTCTGTTAATCGAGATTTTGCAAACTGGCTGACCGATCCTGTTTCTTTTGTTAATATATGAAGAGGAAAAAGTCGACTAACGTAAGCCGGATCTTGTCTATGTCTTGAACTCATGAGAATTTTGGCTTGGTCAGAGTTACAAGACATATAACAATGAAGCGAAAACGTGCAATTGGGGGGCAGAAACACAAAATGACCATGGACAAGAATAAATATCAAAATGGTGTGATGGATTATGAAGCAGGAAAACCTGAGACCAATGTGAGTGATCCACCTATAGGCAAATCTTTATCTAATGAGAGAACAGATGAAAATGCCACCTCACTTCCCATTGAAAAATATCCAAACGCATTGCGTGAAATGATTGTTTCAATCATTAAAGAGATGTCTAAGGAAGCAGGTGGTCTAGCTAACTTGTCAAGAAGCTTGGTTGATAACCCAGTTGACAATGGAAAAATGGCTCAACCTCACGTGGACAGTTGCCTTGAGGGAAACAAAAGCCCTCTACATCAAAACACTGAATACAAGGAGCAGGAATTAAACAATGCCCTAACAGTATGGTACCATCTTTGTGAAATTTGTGCATCATAGGTTTATACTGGTAGACTTATAGTTACCATTTTTCATCTTAGGTAATTATAAAGACCATGAACTTGGATGCAGCTGATCCATTTAACAGACCTGTAGACCCCATTGCACTTGAAATACCTGTAAGTATATTGTTTGAGTGTAAATTAACATTTCATTGTTACTCCTACAAAACTTTTGTTTTTACATTAAAACTGTCCGGCGATGTCTTTTGTTATTTCTTTTTGGATCTATGGAACCATTATTTTAACTGTTTGTTATATTGTTCTATGGACATCTCATGTTTCTGGGGAAGTTGTGTTTTTTCCCTAGACAACTATAATATTCCATTGATGTTGTCCTTGTTCCCCATCAAATTTTTTTTCTTTGAATTTTTCACTATGCTAATGTGATAAATGAATAAGTTCAAATTACATCTGCTAACTTGTAGAAAATCTTGATTTAGTTACACATGCTCATTAAAAAGTAACTCGTCTACCGAGTTAGTTATGCTTCAGAAATATAGCTTATGATAGGCAGCCACAACTTTTTTATTTTTTTTTTTCGTTTCTTGTATCATACAATAATTTTCCATCGTGAATTTGGTGGAGCTTGAACCAGGATTACTTTGATGTTATTGACACACCTATGGATTTCGGTACAATATGCAACAACCTTCAAAGTGGTCTCAAGTACATGAATTCAGAAGATGTGTTTAAGGATGTACAATATATTTGGCATAATTGTGTCAAGTATAATAAAAAGGGTGATCACATTTTGGAGCTCATGAATCGGGTCAAGACATTTTTCATGAAGCACTGGGTAGCAGCCGGATTACACACAGAACAATCACCATCTATTGTTGGTAGGGGCTCGATCATTTTCATTATCATTCCCTACAATCCTCTAGGATGGGCACTTGTAACACGTGCTACTCCTTTTTCCTTGTACTATATTAGTTTTATTATTATAATTTTTTATGATGAATATTAACATGTGCAATTTCCAACAGAACCTAGCCTGCAACACAGCATGCATAATGAGGAACATTCAGAGAGCCTTGTTACTCCTGTTGTTGGTAAAATTTTGCCAAATCATAGGCAACGGTTGAGCTCCACTGAACATCATGCACCAGAATATGAAGATGCAAATACTGTTGAAGCAGGTCGAGTTTGACAAACCTAACACATAAAATTTAATACTATATATATTCCCTCCCGGGTATCAAGTGCAATTGGTGCATATCTAGAAATTCTTATGACTACTAAATACCAAGAAAACCCTTACATTAAAGTGGCAATTTGATGAACGCTCAATGTCAAGAGAAAATTGTGAATGTGTTTTAATATATTAAAACACAAAGGTTTGTATCTGCCCCCTTTAACGGGTATGTTTTTTCCATTTGTATGGTTTTATCCTCATGAAATACATTTAAATGTTGTAGCCCCTACAGAATTTTCTATCTTGAGAGACAAGAAAATAGAAAAAGACTACCCAATTGCACCACGTTCAAGTATGCTTTCTCAATTGCAGCAAAACAATGCTGGTTGTAACCAAGTAGCAGAACATTATCCCTTGTCTATTAACATGCTGGCTGGTCAACCCCAGCAGAGCTCTAGTCAACCAGAGTCGTCCCCGGACCAGGATGAGCCTACCACTGGTACTCCTCATTAACCATAATGGGCTTATACGACTACACGGGAAATAAAACATATATCTGACTTAGTTAAACCATAACTGGCTAAAAACAGATTTTACAACTATTCAAAAGAAGCGTCAAGGTCGAGGGCCGACTCGTTGCCTTAAATTATTAAACACAGTTGGACGGATCAAAATTGTCACCAATGATTTGGGGCAGCCTGTAGGTCGCGAGGCTTCCCTATTAACCAGCTTTTTAGGCCTCACGGCACGTGATGGGAATTTGGCTCCCCTTATTTATTCTAGTTGGAGCAAAGTGCCTGAAGAGAACAAGGAAAATATGTGGCAGAAAGTTCTGGTATCTATCAATTTAATTTATCTTATGATTCCCTTCTGTATTCTGGCCATTTTAAATTATATTATATATTTATTGCTTACACAACAGACAAAGTTTGATATTGACCCATGTTGTCGAAGTTGGGTGCTGATGTCACTTGGAACTAAATGGAGAAATTTCAAGTCCCTTCTTAAGGCTTCTCATTATGATACACACATGACTGATGAAGAACGGCTTGCTGACTGTGATGAGAGGGTCCTTCCTGACCAGTGGTCAGTCCTTGTTTCTCAGTGGAGCTCTGAAAAATGGCAGGTTTGTCTCCACTTTCCAGTTGAATTGTTATTTCTAAAATTTAACTTTCTGTGAATGATGTATTTTCCTACAACATTGCAGCATATCAGTGCCAAAAATAAGGCCAATCGTGCAAAGCAAAGGTTCAGCCACACCTCAGGCAAAAAAAGCTTTGCCAGAATACGTGAGGAGGAGGTACATTATACTTATTTATATTAACATTCTTTTGTTCGGTTTTATATATAGAAACCAGTAGAATGGTGGATTAATGGATCTTTTTAACCATGACAGAAAGCAAAAAGGCCTGATGGGAAGGAACCTTCGCGAGCTGAACTATTTATATTGACTCGCACACGCAAAAATGGCCAGCCTGTGAATGAAGAAACAGCTGCTGTAATTGTATGAGTCTTAACCTTACGTCATTTTATGCAAATAAACCTCAAAAAACTGTTTATATCCTATGACGTGTCTTCTTATTGCTCGGATCTTCGTTGTAGTCTCAACTTCGTGAATCAGAAACCTATAAGGAACAAACAAGGATTAACAAAAACGAACCTCAAGATGACGCTTACAATCATGTAATGGGAGCGGATAGAAAAGGTGGTGTGTCCCTACTTGGATTAAATGCTACCTCTTCTCGTTCTTGGTCTGAAACTCCTACTCGTGCTGAGGCTTTGAGGATGGTTAAGGAGAAGAATGCAGAGGTTGCTGAAATGAAGGAGAAACTTGCTTCAGTTGAGGAAACTTGCTCACAGATGGCTGCTCAGATGTCTGCCATGATGTCAATGATGGCTAACATGCATAAGGCTTCCCCTGGAGCAAATTTTCATAATGATATAAAAGTTTGTGATCAACCTGTAAATTTATATCAGTTCTGGAACATGAATATACAAAATTAACGGGCAGCATGCAGTGTTTCTAATACTGTTTCATTTGTCCTTTAGGTTGGTGGCACTTTGGTTCCTGTGGGTATACCGTATCAGCCAGAACCTATCTCTACAATTAATCATGATGTTCCTTCGAAACAGATGGTTTTCTTTTCAAATTTATGTTTTTCAATCTAAAAAACTTGAGATGTTTTTAGTCACATAATTGATGAGCTTGGATTCGTGTTGCAGACTCGTGGAAGGAGAAAGAGAACGTAGAAAAAGCAGCTAGGTAGTTTGCTCGCATAAATTTAAAAAGGTCCCTATATTATTTAAGATGTGTCATTTGAGTTTACTGAATTATGTTTCTATCATTGTCCTAGTTATTGGTTCATATCATGGGCAGGTTATTTCAGGAGTTACAGGAAAAAGGCAACCTCCATGTGTAACATAATTTGCAGCTTCTTGTAAGATATATCTTATTAAAAGAATTTCTGAATAAACTTGTTAACGCATTTTGTGTTTGCTTGTGTATAATGTAGCTAGCTAGTAGGGATAATTACGGTTAACCGTTACTTGTAAGAGTCAAAAGGATGCTTCCGCCATCATAATTAAAAAGGTTGGATATATGTGTTTACATGTTGAAAATCCGTGTGTGCCTGTTTGTGTGACACACCTTAAAATGATCTTTGGCTTTTGGCATAAACTTGTTCTTTCTCTTGGAGGAAAATCTATATCCCGAGCAAAAGTCAGTTGTTTGTAGTTCTTGTTTTCTTTTGTATTGTACATGAGTAACATTAACATACTAAAGAGTCCAAAGGATCAAATGTGGCATTGGTACAACTTGTCATAGGCTTATCGTTTCAAACATTTGTGGAACGCTTAATTCAACCAAGTCAGCCTAATTTTGACCTTTGTAGCGATGCAAACGGTTAAGAGGAGCATTGAGTAACAGCTGAGCGGCTTGTACTTGGGAGTAGTCGTAAATTGTGCTAGGTGAAGATGTCAAGTATGGGAGATTAAGCAGGGAATATTGTTAACATCCTTTGGGGCAAGCCATGTGTTAGTAGTATTTTTAGACATTATTTTTAGCATATGTTCTTGTTACATATCATGCATTTAGTACATGTATTTTCGTTTATTTTGTGTAACACTCGTTTTGATGGAATAGAGTCTACTAGGTAAAAGGTGGTTGCTGAAGTTGAAAACAAGAATTGGATGAAGTTTTGAAAGAATGTGAAAGATGATGGATGATTTTTAAAAATTCAAAAATTATGGGTTTAATTTATATTTAAGTTGTCTTCTCAAAATAACTGGTTTTTATCTTAAAAACGTTTAAGATTTAAATTCTATGGATAAACATTGAAATGCAAAAAAAAAAAGGTGTAGTTGGAGTAGGGTGAGATCACGAGAAGCAAGGAAGATGTGTATATAAATTCTTCATTAAATCATCATTAAAGGGGACAAATCTCTTTTCTACATAAAAAATTCGATGGCAGAGCAAAGCAACGGGGGAGAATTTGAATATTTGGTGATTTTGATTTTCTTTTGAAGACAATTAATTGTTTCGTATTTGTAAATTTTTATTTATTTTTTGTTTGATTGACTTAGTCGTTATGACCGGCTAGAAGAATTTTAGTTTCAACATTAAGGTTTAATTTCTTTAGTTTGGTTTGAATTTATATGAAATGTTTATGAAATATTTTTATTTGAATAATTTGTTTGTTTGTTTGATTCTTGATCTTAAACTCGAATATAGTCTGGTATATATTAGATTATTAATGAAATTGATCATTTTATTAATTTTTCTAGTAAGGTTCTTAAAGATTTAACCCTAATCAAGTTTTGATATTTTATATAAGGAACAATTAATGTTTGAGTTTGTCTATGAATTCACTCTCGTTGTAGAATCACACATTCTAGTTAAGCATACCGAACGCCATGTGTGTTTAATTATAATTGATATTTTTTATCATTGCAACCCGCACGTTAAGATCTGACCAGTTTGAACTTAAAGTAGCGGGTTGGCTCTAATCAACGATCTGCACTTGATTAGACATTAGATAGAGTGAATATCTGAACGGTGTGATGTCTAGTATCGATACAAGTCATTAATTAAAAAATAGTAATTGCACCGTAATCGTTAGTGATCGTAAGTCAAACCGAATCAAGAAATTACCTTAGTATAGGAATCAGTTTTTATATTTGAATTTACTTCACAATTTAATTAATGTTTTTAATAATTCCTTTTCACAATAAAAAATACAAAAAATGTCAAAATTTGTTTTTTGGCAGAATCTTAACACGACCGCGTGGAATTTCCTTTACGGTTTTGACACGGTCGTGTTAGCTTTCTGGAATTTTTTCTACTTTTTGCAATTTACTTCTAGTTTTAGTTTTTAATTAAAAGCCCTATCTTAACTAACTCATAACCAATCAAAGTAATTGTG
>BJCN01122829.1:0-10569 GCA_018326445.1 Flaveria brownii
GTTTTAAGCCTATACAATTTGATCTAAACCTATTTACTCTAGATCTAACAATATATAAGTATACAAAAACATATATTAAAAAATTTCAAACGATTTAAGGAAAAGGTGCTAAACAATTTGTTTGGTTTACACGAAAACATCAGTTGCTGTGAAAACAAAACAATATATTTCTCAAACTAAAGGGCTGCTTGGTAGTCTTTTAATGGGACCATTAAAAGCCTACCTCTGAACTAGTAAGATGTGTGTGTGTGTGTGTGTGTTTGTTTCAGAAAAATAAAGCCCCTTAATGTGACCATTCAGTACTAAATGGTTAAGCAAAATGAGAGTGGTGAATAGAAATTATTACCCATTTATCCCTCCCAATAAAAATCTCTCCCTTAAAACCATTGATCCTCACCTCCACTTCTAAAACCTTCGAATCTTACTCCCACTTTCGGCCAATCATCGCCCATTCACCGCCTCCTGCCACCTCCAGACACCGCCGAGACACCGGACACCGCCTCCTTTCACCGGCGCTGGCTACAACAACTCCTACACATCAAGGATTGCTTTATTTTTATTTCTCTCAGTTTGTCTTCTGTTTAAACAATTTGATTGGTTTAAGTAGTTTATGAATACTTATAGAAGCTATTTTTACATATCAATAATTTTTATTTTGGAGTTTTTAAAAAAGTAAAACTTTTATAAACTAAAATAATTACAATTAAGAGTTATGATAAGAAAGTTTTTAAAAATGATATTTTCTTAAAAGGTTTTTAAAAATGATACTCTACTCTTAGGATAAGAGTATCCGGTATGGGTGGCGTGAATGGAACATTATTCATTTTCACGGGTTATCCTCGGGTGAAACACCACAGAATCACCCTTTGGCGTAAGGCGAGACGTGATCGGGTTTGTGTGAAAATTCTCATGGGGTGTGAAACATTATTGCTTGGCGATTTAGGGACTGTTTGACAGCATCTGAATCAACCTCTTAATGGTTCAAATGTCTGAGTGGTTCAAATGTCTGAATGGTTCAACACTTAATGATTCAGATGTTTGTTTCGCGAGCAAATGTCTAAATGGTTCAGACATTTGCCTCTGAATGGTTAAGTACTATACTAATACTGAATGGTTAAGAGGTCTAATGCTGAATGATTAAGACCTCTTATCTGAATTGGTCAACATTTGCCTTAGAATAGTTAAGCGATATACAAGCTTTTAATGTTCAGACCTCTTAATGGTTCAGCACTTAATGGTTCAGACATCTTATTAGTTCAGCACTTAATCATTCAGAAATTGCCAAACAATCTCTTAGCCGTCGTTCGATGGCATTTGGATAAAAAATTATATTTTTCCATCACATATATATAATTATACTATTTAAAACTGTAAGGTTTATATAAAGGTTGGTATAACCAAAGCAACTAAAGGCTTCCTGCATGTATGCACTCAGTACCAAGTAGAAGATGCTCTGGAAGTTTTATACTTAGAACAAGAATTATTCTAAGTATAAAATCTTCCGAAGCTAAAGTTGATCTAGAAGCTTTATACTCTACACAAGAAATATTCCAAGTATAAAGTCTTCCGAATCCAAAGACCAAATCTTCCGAAGACAAAGATGAAGCCTTCTGTAGTTTCAAAGAAAAAGTCTTCCGAAGCCAAATGAAGTGAAGACTGATTTCTTCTGATGACTTAGAAGAACATGCTTTTCTCTGATGTACTTTTGTATAAAGCTGACCTACTTTCTACTGCAACTCTAAAGACTCACTAACTTTCATGAGTTGGTAAAAAGATCCATGCTTTTGAAACTATACATTAAGTTCTTTGTCTGTAATTTTCTACTTTATGTACTTTTATCCTTTTTGTAATATATTAGGATGTGAGCTATGACATGTCATAGTCATTAATCAAAAGGCTACCTTTGACTCCACATTAATTTTCTTGTCTTTCAATGTTCTAACTGGCTTTCCAAATATATCCTGTTGTAGGATGTAGTATAAAGTATCTCAGGGTCTTGTAACTTATTTAACTTATTCATTGTAACTCTTTTAAGAGAAATTGAGATTAATATACAACATTCTTGAAAACCATATATTGTTCTTGAGTTTTGTCTCATTGTTACTTGTGTTCTTTGCATCTTGTTCTTAAACCCGGTTCCCTATTTGAACTGTTAAGTATTCTAACATTCTCCTCATTATGAGACCGATTGTATTGACCAATCCTTAACCGGTCCTGCAATTGGTATCAGAGAATCTATTGCCTCCCCTCCCTCCACGAGTAGATATTTAGTATTGAATAGTGTCATTCCAGGCTCTTGATTGTAATATCTCACCATCTTAAATCTTCTCAGTTCTTACACAACACTTAACATCTCAAATGGCAGCATCAAAGTCTGATATGGAAATCGGTACCACGGTAAACTCCCCACTGATCACTCCTGATGATTTTGATACTTGGTGGTTAAGAATGGAAGGCTTTATCAAGTCCCAAGACAGCAGGATGTGGGAATCTGTTACCACAGTACCTTATATTCCATGCACCTCTTCTGCTGCTGGAGGTGGCATGATCCTAAAAGAGGTGGTTGACTACTCTGAAGAAGATAGAAAAAGAATAGATGTAGATCAGAAAGCCATGGCTGCTCTCCAAACTGCTCTTCCAAATGCCATCTACAGAGGCTTCAAGATGTGCAAAACTGCTAAGCAGCTCTGAGATGCACTGAAGCTGATGTATGAAGGGTCTACTAAAGCCAAAAAAAATAAGAAATACCTTCTAAAGTAGCAGTTTGAGAACTCCACCTTCAAAACAGGTGAAACCATGACTTAACAATATTTCAGGTATGTTGAGATTGAGGATACTCTGGTGGATGTTGGAGTGAAGCAGGAGAACAGGGATATTGTGAGAAAGTTTATGTCCTTTTTTCCTAAACAATGGACACACTATTGTGTGGTCATTAAGAGGACTGAAAATCTTAAGACCCTTACTCTTACTGAGTTGTATGGCATACTTAGTGGTTACCAGATGGGGATGAATATGCAAAATCCATCTGATAACTCTAGCAATCAACAGAGAACCACAACACCGTTTTATCTCTTACCCTGACAACTCACCAAAGGGCCATTTCATCACCTTCCCAGAGACACCAAGGGAGAGCTACATTCAAGGAAGCTCATTCCAAGTGACAAGCTCATCACAAGCCTTTGTGTCTCATGATGAAAGCACATGCAACTTTCTCTTCACCCTTAAAGACTTGGACTGTATCCATCCGGATGATCTGGAGTATATGGAGATAGATCAACAAATGGCTCTTCTTACTTATAGAGCCAAGAAGTTCTACAAGAGGACAGGGAAAAAGTTTCTTAGCAATGTATCTAGTGGAAAGTTTAGGCTGGACAAGAGCAAGGTGAAGCGTTATAACTGTAACCAAATAGGACACTTTGCTAGGGAGTGCAAGACACCCATGACAAATGGTGGCCAAGTACAACCCAAGCGAAACTACACTAAAGGAGCTCGACATACTGAGAAGCCTAAGCAAGAAGCTGCAGTTGTTGTGGAAGAAAGATGCTTTGATTAGAGCTTCCAGGCAGAAGACATGTCTCCAAACCAAGCATTGATGGCAGATCTTAATGAAGCCAAGGTATTGGAACATCTTTGTACCCCTAAGTGCATTGCTAAAGTAGTCCTATAACTTAGAAATGAGATCTGTAAGGCCCCGTTTCCAGGACGCTTATAGTTGGACATTCATAGCACATATATTTAAAAAAACATTATACATTTCATAAGATTAAGCAGCGGATTTGCATTACAAAACAACAATAATATTATGCGTGAATGGATGCCAGTCTCGCCCTACCGAGTAGCCTCCCCGTGTGCTATCCTCAGCAAGATTACTTTCCAACTGAAAATGTATAAAAGTCAGCATTACAGAGTGAGTTCTAGTTTTAAAGTATTGAAATACTTTATAAAGTTTATATATGAAAATACTCTTTCTCAATGAAATACTTTCTTTACTTTCGTACGTGAGCATTCATCATACATACAACAAGGTATAACCTCATTAATCATTCATTATCGCAGGTATTCGTTCGTTTCATACTTTATCATTATCTTTCACTGTTTCTAGATCCTATCATAACTTTACCCCCATCGTTAGGCACGCAACCACCTCATTCCCGGCACACGGCCACCTTATTTCTGGGGTAAAGTGACAAGGATCCTGTTTCGTACTATGGATCAGTCACCAAGACTGATCCCCCTGTGTGTGAACCCTCATGGGTTAGCCAAAATCGCACGTTATATTACACATAGTTGAGCTAGCAACTCTCAATGAGTTGTAAACATCCTTTCATTTTGCTTGCAAGACTTTTCATCGTTCATTCTTTATGTTCCACTGTCATTATCATTAATCTTTCACTTTCATTATGATAATACTTTACCTATACGAGCATAAACACACCACGTAAAGTCACATGATAATATATAATATGAAACATAAAAACAAACAATAAACATTCATAAAGTGATCAAATATAAGCCTCAAGTCAAACTAGGGTCAAACCCTAAAATTCTGATCTTGCCCAAAATTTTAGAAAAATGCCAAGTGTTTCAGGCGTTTGGCACTATGCAGACGCATGAGAACTGCTTAGGCGCTTTTCCACTATGCAGGCGTATGAGCCTCACTTAGGCGTTTCAATACTTTGGTGCATGAGCCACTTCAGGCGCATGGGCACTATTTGGGCGCATGGGCACTATTTGGGCGCATGGGGTACACAGGCGTCTGAGCCTAATACTTAGGCACATGAACTACTGTTCAGGCGCATGAACTTACACTTAGTATTCCTAAGGCAATATTTAGGCGCATGAGGTACTATTCAGGCGCATCACTAAAACTTAGGCACATGAGTAGAATATTTGGGCGCATGAGGGTACTGTTTGGGCGCATGAGGTTTACTTGGCCATTCCAAGCCAATATTCTAGGCGCATGAGCCCTATCTGGGCGCATGACCACCTACATAACATGTTCCTAGGTTATTTTCAGTCCCAATCTCAATTCTAATGTGTTCTTGACTTATTCTTACCATTCTAAGCATCAACATAACATCAATAACCATCAAACACTAATATACATACACAAGTACATTCGGGTAACATACATAATAATTATAAAATCATTTTACATGCATTTTCATCCCTAAAGGAGTATAAAAGCATTTAAAACCAGGGTCTAGAACTCACCTTTACTGCTTCCACACACAACTCTTTCAAATTTGAGAAATCTTGATACTTCTAACACCTAGACACCAAGAACACAAGAACCCGAACACATAAACACATAAGAACTTGTAAAACTCGGTTTCATGTTCGAAAACCCAACAAAACGGAACCAATTATGCAAGAAAACTTACCTAGGCAAAGAACAACTTCTTTCTCTCTCTAAAACTGAAAAACTCTTCTTCTTCTTCCTCTTCTTCTTCTTTTCTTTTGGTCGACAAAAACAGAAGCTGGTACATATATGGGCGGCCATACTCAAAGTATTATTAAAATATTTGAATTTTTGTCCTTTATGCACTTTAGGCCCTCCACTTTTGTTCTTTTTTACTTTCTTTTAAGATACTTTCCTCTTTCTTTTCTTATTATTTTCCTTTCTTTTATTTTCTCAAGATTCCCGAGTATTACAAGTCTACCCCCTTAAAGAGGTTTCGTCTCTAAAACCTGTCATTCTTCGAATAACTACGGGTGCTGTCTCATCATTTCTTCAGTCTCCCATGTAGACTCCGAACCCTTTCGGTGTTTCCACTGCACATGCACAAGTGGAACCGCTTTATTCCGTAGCCTCTTTTCTTTTCGGTCAATGATTACCACTGGTTGCTCTATATAACTAAGCCGTTCATCCACCTCGATATCCTCTAGTGGTACAATCATATCCTCATCAGCCAAACACTTTCTCAGATGAGATACATGGAATGTCAGATGAATTCCACTTAACTTAGCAGGCAGTTCTAATCGCTAGGCTACCTCTCCTACTCGTGCGATGATTTGGAAAGGTCCTATATACCTTGGGCTCAGTTTACCTCGCTTTCTAAACTAGATGATCCCCTTCCAAGGTGAGACCTTCAACATAACTCTATTACCTACCTTGAACTCAGTCCGTCTACGCCTCTTATCGGTATACGACTTCTTCCTATCCTTGGCTGCCTTCGTAAAGGCTTTAATCTTTTCTAACTTTTCTATCGTAGCCTCGATCACCTTGATACTTCCTAACTCTTTCGGCCTATGTCTCCCTAAGATACGAGCGTCCTACATCTCCTACCGTATAGCATCTCATACGGTGGCACACCAATACTGTCATGATAACTGTTGTTGTATGAGAATTCTGCTAATGGTAAGTGATCACGCATGCTAGGAGCATGTCCTCGAGCATCTGAATCATCCTCTCTGACTGACCATCTGTCTGATAATCCGTGCTAATGTGTAGCCTCATCCCCATCGCATCATGGAATCTTTTCCAAAACTTGGATGTGAATCGGGTGTCACGATCTGACACGATAGACACCGACACACCATGACGAGATACAATCTCTTTGATGAACAGATCCGCCAGTCTCTCGAATGAGTATGTCTCGCGGATCGGTAAGAAGTGAGCACTCTTTGTCAGACGATCAACTATCACCCAACTGGTATCGTATCCCCTTGCCGTACGAGGTAGTTTCGTTATGAAGTCCATGGTGATATGCTCCCACTTCTACAGGGGTATATCCAATGGTTGGATTTTCTTGTATGACTTCTGATGCTCTACCTTCACTTGCAAACAAGTAAGGCATTTACTCACATAGTCCGCTACATCGTGCTACATTCCCGGCTACCAGTAATCTTTCTTTATGTCCTGGTACATCTTCGTGGCACCGGGATGAATCGAGTATTGAGTCTTATGAGCTTCATCCATCATTTGCCCTCGTAGGTCTCCATAACAAGGGATCCACATCCGTCCATTTCGGGTTCTAACATCGAGAGTGTTCTCCCCCAATTCCGCGACTAGGCCCTTCATTCGTTCGGAATTAATCCGATCCTCTTCAAGCACTTTGTCCTGAAACTCCTTGACCTGCTTCATCACATCGGCGGTCATAACCAGTTGATAGGCCTTCACCCGAATCGACTCGTGTCTCTCCTTTCGGTTGAGGGCATCGACCATAATGTTGGCCTTACCCGGATGATAACGGGTCTCACAGTCATAATCTTTGATGAGCTCTAACCGTCTCATCTACCTCATGTTGAGATCCTTTTGCTCAAAGAAATACTTTAAGCTCTTGTGATCCATGAAGATGGTGCACTTCGTCCCGTATAAGTAGTGCCTCCAAATCTTCAACGCGAAGAAACACAACCGCTAACTCCAAGTCATGGGTGGGATAATTGACTTTGTGGATTTTCAGCTGTCAGGATGCGTAGGCTATTACCGTTCCATGTTGCATCAACACGCAACCCATTCCTGAATAAGAAGCATCTGAATATACCACTAACTCTTCACTCCCTTCAGGTAATGTCATAACAAGAGCTTGAGTTAATCTCGTCTTCAACTCCTCGAAAGCATTCTCTTATGCTTGACCCCATACGAACTTCACATCCTTACGGGTCAACTTAGTCAACAGAGAAGCTATCTCAGATGGCGTCTTTGGAGACTTCCATTGCATTACCGCCTTGACCTTTTCCGGGTGTACCATAATTCACTCGGAACTCACCACGTGACCCAAAAATTGAACTTCGCGCAACCAGATTGTGCACTTGGAGAACTTGGCATACAACTTCTCCCTTCTAAGCATTTCTAATACCTCTCGAATGTGACCGGCATGTTCTTCCTCATTTTTCAAATAAATCAGGATATCATCAATAAACACGATCACTGATTTATCTAACATCGGCCGACACACTCGGTTCATTAAATCCATAAAGGCAGCTGGCACGTTAGTTAATCCGAAAGACATAACGAGAAACTCGTAGTGTCCATAACGCGTGCGAAAAGCTATCTTAGGGATATCTTGCTCCTTTACCTTCAATTGATGGTAGCCCGATCAAAGATCTATCCTTGAGAACCAACAACTGACACCTTGGAGCTGATCAAACAAGTCGTCAATCCTTGGTAACGGGTACCGATTCTTCACTATCAACTTGTTCAGCTCGTGGTAGTCGATACCCATCCTCATACTACCATCCTTCTTCTTTACAAACAAAACCGGAGCACCCCAAGGAGAGATGCTCGGTCTAATGAACCCTTTATCCATCAACTCCTGCAGTTGAACCATTAGTTCTTTCATCTCGGTCGGAGCTAATCGATACAGTGCTTTGGCAATGGGTTCAGCACCGGGTATCAAATCAATTTGAAATTCAATTTTACGATCTGGTGGCCCACCTGTTAAATCTTCTTGGAACACATCCGGGAAGTCACATACCACTGGTACATCAGATAATTGTGGTACTAATGTGTCCATATCTTTCACGTAGGCCCGATAGGCATTACATCCACGTCTCATGCACTTCTCTACCACCGCCATCGAAATCACCTTCGGAACCGTAGTAGCGCGATCACTGTAGACCGTTACCGAACTTCCATCGGGCGCAATTAATCGAATCACTTTCTTGCGACACACTATGTTTGCCTCATAGGCTGATAACCAATCTATCCCTAGTACTACATCAAATCCGCCTAGGGGCATCACGTACAATTTAGCAGAAAACCTATGGCCTTCTGGTTCTATATCACAATCTTCTATTATGTCAGAAATTCTAGTAGACTTACTAATAGCAGTTTCTACATCGAATGACTCATCAATACTCCTACTACTAACAGGCAATTTAGCACAGAAAGTAGTTGAAATGAAACTCCTACTAGCATCAGAATCAAATAATACAGAGGCAAAAGTTTGGTTTACTAGAGACATACCTGACACGGCGTCAGGGTCTACCCTTGCCTCCTCTATGGTCATCGTGAAGGCTCTAGCACTTACCCTCAGTCCTCCTTCTTCATGCTTCTTCTTCATCTCAGAACCCTTGGCCCGTGGCTTGTTACAATCTCTGCTCACATGACCTTACTTGCCACAATTGTAACACCGTATAACTCCACATATCCTCACCGCATGATCGGGCTTCCCACACTTGAAGCACACATTCTCTCCCCACTTACATTCGCTCGTGTGCTCCCTTCCACATCTACCATACTTCCTCATCCCCGAGCTTGATGACACCACCGTACGGTCATCCACCCCTATCCTCTTGTTGTTTGGGGTGAAACCACCACAACCAAACAACTTCCCATTCCAGTTCTTGTCACCACCACTCTTCTTACTTCCCTCTGCCATCGCCACCACCTCCCTCTCATCATATAGTCTTCCCGCCAAATCGACTACCGACCTAAACGTACCTGGCCGGTGGTAATCAGATGTCTGCGGATGTCTGTCGACAAACCATGAATGTACCTCTTGATCTTCCTTGATACTGGAGTCACCTAATCCGGCACCAGCCTTGCCATCTCGTTGAATTTTGTGGTATACAGTTGGTGTGTCATAGTTCCCGCCTCCAGCTGCAGGAACTCCTTCTCAATCTTATCCAACTCCCGGTGAGGACAGAACTCCTTAATCACTAGCTTCTTTAGTTCTGGCCACCTCATCCTGCCAATGGCCCGGCTACCCTCGGCCTGGATGATGTAGTCCCACCAGCAAAAGGCTGAGTCCACAAACGAGTGGGTAGCAAACTTCACCTTCTGATCTTCTCGGCACTCGCTGATATCAAGTACCACCTCCATCCTCCTCACCCACTGGCGAGCATCAACATCATTGCCATTCCCATCGAATGTGGAGGGCTTGCATCCCTGAAATGCCCTGTAATTACAGCCCCATGTAGTTTCCTGCACCGCTTCTTCCTCCTCCTCCTCACTAGAGACAACTATCTTAGTCTCCGATTATTCCCTTTCTCCTCCCCCAGTGGTCTTCCTCTTTTTCTTCCTTTCCTTCTTTTCATCCTCCCTCACAGCCTTAATCACTTCAGTCACCACAGACGGTAGAATCGTCTGCAAGACTTGATGCACCTCATTTGGTACTACCTCTTTCATCGAGGCCCTCAAGTTCATACTCTCATCACCACCTTCCCGGTGATGGATCTCGGGCTCTTCACATGTCCTCTCAGTAGTCTTAGCCCTATTCCTTGTAACTCATGGTTCAGCACCACGTCCACCATGTACTCCACCCCTAGAGGCCTTTGATGATCTACCTCCAACCATCCTCTAATCACTATAAGATTCAAATACTAACACGGTCATTCAAGGTAATAGCTTAGTTTAAGTTAAGTATAGTAAGTCCCTAATTACAGTGGCCAGTTGTGATTAGCCACTTATTTTACTTTTCACACCCTAAACATTTCCTATCCTGACTATATCAGTGTCTAAATCTACTAAGAGCACATAATTCAAATAGCAAACACACATAATTTCAGTTAGGGCGTACCCGGTGCATGAAGCTCCCGCTTTGCGCAGGGTTCGGGGAGGGGCCGGATCGCGAAGCGATCTGATGTACGCAACCTTTCCTTGCACAATTTTGTGCAAGAGGC
>BJCN01122849.1:0-11649 GCA_018326445.1 Flaveria brownii
AACCAAACCCCAAGAAAAAAACTTATAACAATAAGGGTAAAGGTAAAGTTGTTGCTGTCAAGCCTGCCACCAACAACAAACAGTTGGCTAAAAACAAAGCAGCACCCCTCCTGAGGAGTGACACTGTTTTGAATGCAATAAGATGGGACACTGGAGACGTAACTGTCCTGACTATCTAGCCAAACTGAATGAAAAAAGAGAATATGATGATCTCTAAATAATCTCTAGGTAGTGCTCCATCATTCTACTTTTTAAAAGGAACGTTAAAAAACTAAGCAATAATTGAGCACTCACTCCAACTTGCCTCTTGATCCAAACACCTCCATCACTTTTTCTTTATTTATTTATTTTTCTTTAATAATTTAATATTAATACTAAATAATTTATTAAAATCAGATGAAGACTTGAGAGGGCATGAAGAGAAAAAGGCCAAGAATCTAAAATCAGATGAAGAACAAGAACAGGGGCGAACGAAACCACTGATCGACTTGTGAGAGATTGATCAAGGAGGAACCAACCTATGTGGACCGGTTAAGGAGTATTAGAATATGTGAGAGGTTCAAATGAAATGAAGAAGACATATGATTTGTGAGAGATCGTTCAAAAAGCCGTGAAAGCTACGCGGATTTAGATCTGTGATAGATCAAGAAAGACCTGTGTGCTATAAAGAGTGGAATATTCAAGCCTAAACCTGTTAAGGGTGAGTTAGAAAGTGGGATGGAAGACTTGAGTGATTTAGGAGGGGCGTTTAATCTGTGCGAGACAATTAAATGCGTAGATGTAATGTCTTGCTGTTGTGTTTAAGACGAGTCAAGGAAGATGAGCATGAAGATCATGATTGTGGTTATTATGAAGAGGACGGGGCTGCTAAGATTGAGCGAGTCTGCTCAAGGCAACCCCATTATCCTACTCACATAACTATGACAATTTTACACTTGATTTCTATTCGATTTCGTTTGCAAGAATAATACATTTCCTTCATTTTACTCATAACCATCATTATAATGGAAGTAAAGTGTAAGTTTATAATGATTATGCGAGTGAGATTGTTTTCAGTAGTGAAGGTAAAATTTAGAAGTGTCATTTGTTAAATTGCCGTATGAATCATTATTCTCAGTAATATACATCTAAGAATAAATTTGGATGTCTTGTTTTAATTGGCATTTGATGAAAGAAAGCAAAAGAATTGTTATAATACATGTATTTATGAATAACAGTGAAAGAAATCATGAAACAATTATGAAAAAAATTACTCTCACAAAACCTCATTACGGTTCGGGTGCATGGAGCCTAGTCTCGAGACCGACTAGTTAAAATATCGATTTGAGACTAGCTTAAACGAACTCAAGCCTAATCACGAGCTTATATAAGAGCTCATTTAATAAATGAGCTTCAGCTCAAGCCCGGTGCGAACCTGAGCTTGAAAACTACTCGCGAGCCGCACTTGAACTTTAAAACAAAAGTTGTAACAAGTTGAGCTCTTTTAACTTAAACGGGATGAGCTTTGAGTTTATGTAAACTTAGACTTGACTCCTTTTTATTATATATCAAATGAAAATTTTGTTTCAAATCAAAAGTTAAAAAAAATAATTTTAAAATCTTTCTTATTATAACCCTCAATTTTAATTATTTTATGTTTATACAAGTTTACTTTTTTAAAACATTAATTTCAAAATATTTGTATTTTAAAAAATATTTGATGTTTTAGAAAAATTTCTTATTTTATGAAATTGTTCCTTAGAAATAACATTCATAAATATTTCTTTCTTAATTTATTAAAAAAATATTTTAATTAAAAAAAATTAAATAATATTATTAATAATTAATGTAATTATTTAATAAGATAGAGAAGCAGAAAAAAATTAATAAGAAGGAATATAGTGCTGGTACGTGTCTCCCTACTTATTCTTTTTAAACGTCAAACTATCATACTACTACTCGTTAAATACAACAAACTAATTTAGTCGTTGATTGGGTATAAACCAAAAGTATAAATAAACGTACCTTTAGTTATCTTTTTATTAAGTTATTAGAGTAACAAGATTTAGAAATATATCAATATTATAAGAGGTATAAATTCATCTAATATATTCATCGGCTTATAAATATACTAATAAAATGGATAGGTGTGAAATGGATAGTTGGGTCCGATTAAGATACATCTATCATCTGAAACATGATCGTATATTTGCCGTTAAAAATATATATATACTAATAAAATAATTATTTTTTATTCTTTGGTTTATTTATTTTTATAATAGTTTTATTGAAGCATAGAACTTGATATTATTATATATAAGCTTAAAATGGAAATCATGAATTAGGTGGCATTATTCGCCTATTCGGTACCACGTAAGGAAACTCGTGATAGCTTTCAGGAGTCAAATGTCTTTTATGCCCTTGTCTTTCCTTGGCCTGTACGCTTGCGTATGAATAGACTGATGCACTTTAAAAGCTTGAATATAAGCCCCTCAAAGTTGTGGTTATTTCCATATTCACCCTTCATTAGTTTTAACACACAAACTTTGATAGAACTTAAAAAAACGCCGAGCTCACAACGATCTAACTCGCATCAATTGATTTTACGACGTGGATTGAACTACGAAAAGTTCAAAAAGGTTGCGGATCTCCCGAGAAAAGCTCAGAAAGAGCCAATGAGGGTGCGGTTCCGACTGGGAAACGAATAGGTGGGGCAGGTTAATAGAACACTTATTCTCTAAAATATGGTTACACATTTACCGTTTAATAAAAAAAACATTATAACCTGAATTATTACATCTTATCAAAGTAGTTTTAATATAAACATAATATTTGTATAGATAAAAGCTTTCTTAGAGCATTCGTAGTCCATTTTCTATTTTTATGTGAATGTGTGACTTATATTATAGGGGATGATTATGACTGAAATATGTAGAAAATTTATTTGAATTGTACTGTGTTTCTCTGTATTTAAGAAAACACGATACAACCTTCATATTTTTTTTTAATAATTTTGAAAATGATTGTGAGTGAATACGATAGAAAAGATAATAATAAATGTATGAAAGAATATTATTTAATTAAAAAATAAAAAGAAAAAAATATAATATTTAATATAATTATAAGAATACAGATAAGTGATAAATTGTAAATGTTTTTATTAAGGAACTCTCTTTCTACCAGAATTTAAAAAAGTTTATTTCTTACAAGGGACTGAAACAGGAAGAACTCGAAACTTTGGTTTACAAACCGCAATATAAAAAATATTATAAGGACGCAATCAAAAGATTCATTTTAATCGTACACATATATAACTTTTCAACTATTTTTTTATAAAAATAATTTTATAACAATGATCTGAGCACAACAGTTACCTAGGGTTCCAGATCCAACGGCCACCACCACTTCACCCTCTTCACTCACCCGCCGCCACCACCACCACCACCACCACCGTCTGCCGTCAACAGGTACGTGCATATCACACACATGTATGTAACATCACATCGAAGACTTTCCAGAAAATTTCGGATCTAATATGACTGTACGATCTCATGTTATCGCTTCGATTCTCGATTTTATCGTTCTAGGAGTGTATTAGATGTGTAAATTATAGTTTATTGTTGGAGAATTATCGTTAGGTTATGAATTGACCTCATCGGCGTTGAGATTATTGAGATATCGAAGAGGTTTAGGTGAGAACGATCGTCGGAGAGTTTGATAACTCATCGGAAAAGGGTAACGACGGTGCCGTTGCCGATGCCGTCGGTGGGGATGAGGAGGACTACTAGGGTTTTCGGGGCTAGGGTTTTGAGGTCAGGGAGACGATTGTTTACTACTCAAGAGGTCTTCAAACACATGAGAAGAGCATCTTTAGCTCCTGCAAATGTTGAAGGAGATTGGATTCAGTTGCTCGATCATGGAGGTGGAGGCGGTGGTGATGATGAGTTTAAGGAAAACGGATGGAGAGATTCTGATGGAAAAAGTAAAGGGATTAATGATGCTGTGATTGTTGATGATGGAGGATCACATAAGGAGATAAGGTTAAGGCAGTTGAAAGGAATCAGTTCGATTAAGCTTGTGGACCATGGTGGTGTTTCTTTAACGGAAAAGAGTCGTTGGGGTTTGGTTTATTCTAGGAAAAGGGCGAGGAGTGAGTCGATCAGTTGTAGTAGTTTGGATAAAAAATTTGGGCAAAAGTTTTGCAGGAAAGAAGCTACAAATAAGACTGTCACTGAAGTCTTGCCCCCACCGGTTTTGCTACCAAATGTCACCACTAGCACCACCACCATCACCACCACCATCACCACCACTAAGTTTCGTTTGTCTGTAAAGTCTAAAAGAAAGAAGGCAATGAATGTTTCAGCCTCTAAACCAACCTGTTTAAAATTATCAAATTTGCCTTCAAGAAATGGTGTCAGAGTCTACCGTGACATTCAGAAAAGAAGAAGTTCTTTAAGATCGAGAAATCTAAGAAACCCTTCAAGTTTTGGAAATTTGAAATCCACTGGAGGTCTTGTGCAAGACGGTGTTCCGTTCTTCCCAATAAAGTCAAACTCTGTGGTTACCAAGTCAATTCAAAAGGTTTGTTTAAAACAACTTAAGGAATTAACACAAGATATAGACTCTGCAAGTTGCAATGCAAGTATATTAGTGATAGAATCTGACAGGTGTCGTCGAGAGGTAGGAGCAGTTATTACGATGGAAATGGTGGGTCCCAATCAATGGTTTCTTGTGGTTAAACGAAATGGGATCGAGAGGTTTCGGGTTGAGGCCCTAAATGTGATGAGACCATGTTTTTGCAATCGTGTCACTCGTGCCATAATCTGGGCTGCTGGTGATGAAAGTTGGAGACTCGAGTTTTCTTCTAGACAAGATTGGTTTGTTTTCAAGGAATTATACCGAAAATGTTCCGAAAGAACTGTGCAGGTGCAGAATTCTTTAGCAGCTATTATACCCGTGCCCCGGGTGAATGAAGTATCAGATTATGCAAATGAAAATCACGTACCTTTCAAGATGCCTGATTCGTATATCAGATCAATAGGGGATGAAGTTTCTAGAACGTTGGAAAAGAGTGATCCTGTATATGACATGGATTCTGATGATGATGAATGGTTAAATAAGTTCAATGATGGACGTGATACACAGGTTGATGATGATATTTTTGAGAAAATAATCGATGCTTTTGAAAAAGGGATCTATTGCAGTCCAGAAGATTATTCTGATGTAACAAAGGCTGTTGATCGGTGTTTGATTCTGGCATCGAAGGATGTTTTAGAAGAGGTTTATGGTTATTGGATTGCTAAACGGGAGAAGCATTCAGCTCTTCTTCGAGTGTTTCAGGTAAATAAAGATCAACACTATTATTTTGTCTTTTGTAAAATGTATGCATCTTAGTAGAGGAAACCAAATGGGTGGGGGTTCGGGTCAAAGCATGAATGAAATATTTTGTGATGGTTTGAAATGGGGCGGGTTGGGTTTACCTGTAACACTTTTGTTTCTTAATTATATGATTATTTAGAAATGATTAGTTTGTCAAATATGGTTTTAACATTAATTTATCGTTTCCAATAAAATCATATAAAAGGTTAAAATTTTCAGATTGGGTTGACATGTAACACTTAATCTCTAAAGTGTTAAACTTTTTGTACAAATAATCACTGTCTTGCAGAAATTACATAATTTCAACACAATCTGATTTTTGTAATAAATTATTTCAGTAATTATATATGTTGCTGATGCACATTGGGTGAGTTTTTGGTTTTTTTTATCCTGTTTTGTTTTAAGCTACCTTTTTTACCCACTAGATCTTTTGAAGATGGAATATAACTCAGATTAACAATATTAGTTAACAGGCCGAATCTGCCATCTCTACAAGCAAGATAAATTATATGATTTTCACTAAATACAAACTTGTCATTTGCTGATCATATGTGAACATCTGATGATGTATAAACGAACAAGTTAGTTTAAAAAAATAATGTAAAGGCCCATCATCATGCCATATCAACATTTGGTATGTTTGATTTGCAAAAAAGAAAGCTATACAGAAGGGGCCTTAGATGCTCATGGGGCCTTTCGTGATAGGTGGTTCTTATCATTGGTGTCATGCGTGCATCCAGTCATCAAATTTGTATAAGTTCTTAAAGTTGAATTGTACGTATCTTTGTTGGCAGTTTTACAAACCAAAAAGACCCGAGCAACTAAACCTTAAATCCGTTCTGCGTAAGAAGAGATCATTTAGACAACGTGGGACCCAAGCTGGAAGAGGAAAGCAACTAACTTTTTTGAAAGGTGTGTGTATAATCCTCCCCATCCTTCATACAACATATAATGTATGTGAAATTACTAATACAGACATTTTTACCGAATCATATTTGCTGCAGCCTTACATGAAGAAACAAAAACTGCAAAGACAGAGGCAGAGAACACCACCGCCAAAGTTGATGAAACTGAAGTGGCGGCCAACTGGGCACAACAGGCGGCAGTTACAAAGCGCCACAGAGCTCAGCTGTTGATGAAGGTTGCAGACTTACTAACTTACAAGGCGGCCATGGCGGTTAAAATTTCAGAAACTCAAGCAACATCTGATAATACTACTGATGAACTTTTTTTAATCGGCGAATAGCTCGGTTTTTGCTTGATGTTTTGGTTTTACCGGTTATAAAGGTGGTCGTTTTGCATAAGACGAGGCTAGAGACCTTTTGGGTTAAACTAGTTTTGGAGGCTTTTGCATGAAAGCTGGTAGTAGTGTAGCTGTTGTACATAACATGTATGCATGTACATTCTGCATCACTGGTAGTACCTTACGGAAACTAAATGCTGTACAAGCAGCCGAGATTTGGTTTAGTTTCTTCCAAAGGTTGAGGAAAAATGACACTACATGGGTTTTTTACTTGCAACGGGTTTAAATAACTTGTTTGTTGTTTTATGATCTTTTTAAATTTTATTTCTTTTTTTTTTATGTGTTTTTTGTATCATTTCAAAGAAACCACCACCAGTGCTAACTTCGCAGTCATGATCGTTTACCACAACGGCTACTGCTAGAACCAATACCACTGCACTTTGCCCCGACTACCTTTCCACATGTAAGTTTTGCATATTCATTTAACTCGTTCATCAGGCCGGAGTAGCAACACCATCCTCATGTTATGCTTCTCCTCCGCGAGTACTGTCATCATCGTTGTATGTTGAGAAGGCAATTATGCCAGAGTCACCATGGAAGTAGCTGCAACAACTGATATGTTGAGCAAGTATACCATCATCATTAGAATTTTGTTTGAGTTCGGTAGTGGAAATTTGAATGCTGTCCGAGATACTGGTTCATGATGAACCACTCCAATCCGACTTCTCTTTCAACGAACAACTGAAACGAGGACCGACCAAGCACCAAACAACCACTAGAGGCCTACTTTTCGGCTTGTTTTTCTTTCACGAGTTCACGATCGTCAATCATTTTTTCTCGAATTTCATTTCAAAAGATTGGTGGTCTACATTTTTTACCATATAAAAGTTCCAATAGATCCATATCGATTATGGTGATGAGTCTACCAACTGTTATTATAGGAAAACTCGATTAAGAGCATATACTCATTTTGTCATTCCATTTACCCGTCAATTAGAGTGTGCATGTGCATTGTCTCTTACATCTAGGGTTCAGTGGCCTGTCGTATGCCAGTTAATGAATTCAGTAACACTTATTTAGTTATTTTAAAAATAAAAGAAATTTCTTTTTAATTTCAAATACTTCAGAAAAAAATAATTGCTCATTTTCCTATCTATTAATTTTCCAACGATTCGAACAATGTATTGAGTTAGGATTCATTCTCTGGTTGGATTGGTTTTGTTGGATTTATGCTTTGGTGTCGCTCAGTTTGATCCCGTCTCTTTTTTATCTTGTTTTACATGTCTTTAGCGTACACGTATTCCTTGTTTTTACGCGTCTTTTGGGTAAACGAATTGTTTTCATCAGTTTTTCCTGCTTTAGGTCTCCGATTTGCATCTGATCTGCTCGTCTCTCGAATTTCATAAATCGTTGATTTATATTTGTTATCTATTGGCGTTATGGTGAGAATCAGTTTCAAATTGGATTGTTGGTAACTTGTTTTTGTTAATTAGTCATAGCAAGTATTTGACAATTGAATAAATAATAAGTGAACTTATACATAATGGTAGCTGTCCTATGACGGAAGATGCACATGAATCTTTAATGGGAGATCATCAAATACAGTTTACCAGAAATTTCAATATTATTTTATTGAAATAAAAGATTCATTATCAAAAGGAACATCAACAATGTATTCGTGTATATTTGAGGTTTACTTAAATAATTGAATTTTAAGATTTTTTGTGGAATAAAAAACTAACCGAATTGACTTGTGACGAGTGAAAAGTGGAGAAGGGGTGGTAGGGTCGGCCCCGACCTTTGACTTCCTGCTTCACAGATGGTCAAAGATTTGTAAAGTCAACTTGTTGTTTAATTTCTCCATTTAATTTAGTCAACTTGAAAATTTTAGAGTGGAGCTTCATTTTCGAATATCAATTTTAGCTAGAATCAAGAGAATCATAACAAAAAATGTAGCGTTGATGAAATGTAGGATGGTTAAGTAATTTAACACAATTAGTATAAATATATATGCGGTTATCGTAATTCTCTATATACTAAATAGATGTCTATGTATTATTTATCAATAAAAAGTATAGCTGTAATAGTAGTTTTTTTAACATAGTTATAATGCCTTTTTATTGATATATTAAACCTATAAGGGGAAAGTGAATATGGTGTCGTCACACACCTAAACTTAGATGCGAAACCACTTAAAACTACGTCGTTTTGTTTATTTTACGTCAAAACTACGCCGTTTTAATAAATGTAAATGAAAACTATTCAAAATACAAGATTTATTTAATTTATGTCAAAACTACGTCGTTTTGTTTATTTTTCACAAATTAAAATATTCTTTTCCAACATCAGATCTTATTAGAGATTAAATTAAATATTTATTCAAAAACACAAGATTAAAAAAATTATCAAATTAATTTGAGAAGATTAGGTGTGTTAATCTAGATGTTTATTCAAAACACAAGATTAAAAAATAACATTAGATTACATTTTAATAAATCTAATAACTACAGCTAAAAACAATAGATCATTTTAAAAGATAAAAGAAAGTAAAAGATAAAAGAAAGTGATATTAAATCCCAAAAATCCTAAAAAATATATCATATTACTGCAAAGTCAACTTGAAGAAATACGGTTCTTTTTTACTATACATACATTTTCACCAAGAAACCTCCCAAATTTATAATTGCAACGGAGAAAATACAAATTCAAATTTAAGTGAATTCAAAATGATTTTAATGCGTAAATAGAGATTATAAATTTTATCATTTTCATCCAGCAAATAATATTTAAGTATATAAAAATCTGGTATTGAACATTTAAATTTGATTTTGTTCGAATTCAACCAAACTTTTTGAATTTGAATCAAATTTGCACCTATTTGAAATTCCATCGATTTGACTAACCCGAGTTCGATTCGATTCAACGAAAATGAAATGAGAGAAAATATGTGTCAATGTTAGACTAAGTAAGCTTGTGGTTTAGTTTTACTAGTTAAATATACATATAATTACATAAGTTATATATATGATATTTGACTGTACTTGAAACGTTACACAAATATATTTTCAACATTGCGTATTAGTCACATAAAATATCAAAATGTTCAACATTAAAACATGATAATCTCAATTCAATAACACAACTACAACATAGTTAGCTTTTTAGTTTAATAGATCATATTATTTACTTTATCTGCCAGTTTAATAGTCATGTATTAAACACTTGACTTGTAAGACAATTTAATTAGACTCTAATAATTGAAATATCTTATGCCAATATAACAATAACTGGATCAAAAGTTTAATTAATATTTGAATTTTGAAGGCATATTTGTACGTTATTTTTTTCGAATATTTTTTTGCCGTCCTTAATATAATAATTAACGAGGTCTTTGATACATGTACTATACTTAATATTTTATTAATTTTTATATTCCTTCAAATTAAAGAAAATATTTAAAATTCATTGACTTCACAATAGTTCCTATTATATAAAGGGTTACCCCACCCATATACTACCTTCACTTCATCTTCAACAAATACACACAAAAACACCTGATAATAAAAAAAACTATAACATGATTTGCTTAATATATGATGGCTATGGAGCTTCAACAGCAACCCTTGTGTTCATCACTTGCATTTGGGTTCCATTTATCCAGTTCAAAAACACGTTATTTAATATTATATCTGGTCTGATAATGTTTTTTCACTTACAACATCATCACCATTATGATCATGACCATGATAATGCTCATGGTCAAGATCATGACGTCTGTTGGAAATTGTTTCCAAACTACCCTCTCCCGACTCTTCAATTTCATGAAGTTGCCTCCAGTGCAGACGGTGGAGCCATTAGAAAAATGATGGATAATATATGCTCAATTTGCTTATACAAGTATAAGGATGATGATGTGGTGAGCCAACTCGACGTTTGTCATCATGTGTTCCATAAATGTTGCATTGTGAGATGGCTAGATCACGGTCACTTCACTTGCCCTCTTTGCAGATCTAGCTTATCAAACGTCTCATGCAAACAAATAGAGTAAAACGTATCTTTTATGAGTTGTGTGTACCCCCTAAACATTTGAAGTGTATGTCAATTAGTATAATTGAGTAGAAGGTCTAGTTATGTAATTAACCCGGACTACAAGTGAAGTCCTGAGGTTATTATGATCCTATTATATACTAATTAATTGTTAAGATTATATTTATGGATCCACATAATTTCACCATTCTTTTGCTTATATGCATTAATCATTATAGTAGCATTGATATGAACTTATTATTGTAACAGTATGTTGATGATCACTGAAGACACTCTATAAGACTATAACTTTGATATGAAGCTTTTTCAAATGGTTAAACTTGAGATGGTTTTGAAGCCTTTTCAAATAGTTGAAAATTGAGTTGTACTTGAGAATATCGTAAATAATAAAAGGTTAAATATGACTGAAAGGATAAAGTGGACAAATCTTTGTTGTTGATATTTCTGGGTTAATTTATATCTATAAATTAAAAAAAAAGTCAAATAATTAATCTTTACATATTTTATTAATTTTATTTCTTAAAATCATGACATAAAATCAGGAGTTTCTTTATGTTTAATTCAGGTTAGTATTGTTATATATTTCTTTTTAAAATTGATTTTTTTGAAAACAAAAGGTTAATATTGATTGATATGTATTGCCTAATTATGGTTCAAAAGTACGCTTCAAGATCTTTCAAACAGACAATTGGAAATGTTAAAATTTGTTCAATACAGCCTGATTGTTACAGACAGGTGTCTGTTACTATACAAGTATAATTTTCGTGCGAAACATACGAAGTCATTAGAGCGTGACACATGTTTTTTGGCAGATGTATAGTTTCGTTCGCGCTACAATTACGCATAAAAGGTACATAATCACGCAAGTATCTATTATTACGTAAATTATATTTAGAGTAAATTACCATTTGCATCCCTAAGGTTTGGTGATTTTAACCATTTGCATCCCTACAGTTTAAAAATCCTCATATACCCCCTAACGTTTTATTTTTGTTCTCATT
>BJCN01122850.1:0-12137 GCA_018326445.1 Flaveria brownii
ATACTTATCAATTACAAATTTAAAGTTTTAAAAACTTAAATTATCATTATTATTAATATTATGATCATGAACATTATTACCATTAACATTATTATTATTATTATTATTATTATTATTATTATTATTATTATTATTATTTTTATTATTATTATTATTGTTATGATTATTAACATCAACGTATCGAACAAAATCAACTTTATTTAACAAAAATACGCAATGTTACACCTGAGGCTTCCCTCCATCTACACCAGCCTGTCTGAACCCGGTGTACAATGTTAGCATCTATCTCTTTATCATCATGCACATACGATCCTATAGTTCATGTATTTGTATATGTAATAATACTCACATGTTCTTGTTCTTATTAATGTGCATTCCAAGGTTATGAATATGTTTTCAGTTTTATTAACTTGATTTTTTGTTTCGGGTTTATAATCCATTGTGAACTAAGAGATCAATATTAATCTATGTTCTTAATCTTATTATCTTGCTTTTTCGTTCATTTACGTTTTAGTTTGTTTGGTCAAGAATCCATTGTGAATTGTGAACCAATCGGTGCAAACAAGCTTGTTGTCAATTTTATTATTTTAAATTTGTGTTTATCTCGGTTTATTGCTTTTGTTAAGATTCGGTATCTCATTTAATACTCCAAAGTCAATTTTATTCTCTCCCCATTTCATTCTTTTAGTAATATTTTAACTATTGAATAATCTCCTAATTTATTCTATTGAATCTATACTATCTTTATCTTTATAATATAATAAAAGATTAACACGTGGCAGCACCGCAATCATTCTCATTAAAATTTTCCTGCCTCTCTCTCATCTTAAATAATTACCTTAATCTTTATAATATAATAAAAGATTAACTTAAACTGACACGTGGTAGCACCGCAATCATTCTCATTAAAATTTTCTCGCCTCTCTCTCATCTTAAATAATTATCTTAATTACTAATAATATTATTTAATATTTTTTATATTTAATAAATTAAAAAAAAGATCTATTTATTAATGTTATTTTCAAATAAACAATTTTTTTATAAAATAATAACATTTTCTAAAGCATAAAACTTTTTTAAAAATATGAAATATTTTAAAAGTAATATTTTAAAATTTTAATTTTTTAAAACAAAAAATAATTAATTTGGGAGATATAATAAGAAAATTTTTAAAAATGATATTTTTATATGGTCTGTTTTAGAACAAAATATTTATTTTTTTAGAAAAAATCTAAAAATAAAATTTTAAAAAGTTGATATCACTGTTTTATTAACTATAGTCATTTCTCTTACGTAATTTTAGTCATATCATATTTTATAATATCATTTTATAATTAATAAATTTTATTATATTAATATTTTATTTATTCAAACCGTGTAATACACGGGTTTACTAAAGCTAGTATAATAATAGAGTAACTAAGATGACACATGACACTCTCATATTACTCCTCAAAAAAATTTTCCCGCCTAAATTAATATATTATTTTAGTCAACTTTTTATTTTAAGAAACTCAATTAATAATAATATTTAAATTTAATTTTTCTATTATCAACTTAATTATGTAATCATATTAAGATTCAATTTAAAAAAACTAAAAAGAAAAAAATATTTATTAATATATTTATTTATTTTAGATTACTGTGATTTTAATACAACTGTTTTTAATTTTAAATGAGACAATTATATATTACATTTTTTAAAAAAGTATTTGAATATTTATAATTTATAAATGTAACTTTAAAAAAGATATACACTGTTTACTCTAATAAAAGGGTAAACAGATGTGACACGTATCAACAACACATTAATTTTTATCAATTTTTTTCAACTTCTCTTTTCTATTAAATAAATAGATTTATTACCAGTAATATTATTTATTTATTTTTATATTGTAATTAGTTTTTTAATAAATTAAGAAATAAATCTTTTTATTAATATTATTTCTATAGAAATAGTTTTTTATAAAAAGCAGTTTTCTAAAAAATTAAACTATTTTTACGTAATATTTTAAATTGGTTTTTCTAAACTAAATATTTTATAAAATAAAAATAATTAAAATAGGGAGTTATAGTAAGAAAATTTTTAAAAATAATAATTTTTAAAATGTTATTTTGAAACAAAATGTTAAATTTATCTTTGAAAAAAATAAAAAAATCATATTATTATTTTAATACTTATAGTTATTACTTATAAATTCTAATGATATCATGTCTTAGTATATTATTTTATAATTATTAATTTTATTCTATTTAAAATTTTATTTGTTTAATACGTGTAATAAATGAGTTTACTAAAGTCTATAATATGAAAACAATAATCACAAATCAAGTTAACTAACATAAAGGAAAATTGGTGACATGAAGATTTTCGTACAGACCCATATATGATTATAAAGAGACATATTCTCTTGTGGTAGACGCGTTAATATTTTAACATCTTATTAGTCTGGTAATTCAAAATAGATAGAATTAATATACGTCTTATAGATAACGGATACAACTAAAGTCATGCAATGTAAGTTCTCGAGAATATTATAATTATTGTATGCACATTTAGATCTGATTTATACATTATTGCATTGAATATAATTTGAAATCCTAATGAGTTTTTAAAAAGTATTTAGTGCTTAAAGAACAATTTGATATATCTTAAAGATGTAATTCTTGTGTATCAATAATCATACATAGAAGACATGTATTTGATGATTATTATCAATATTCCTACTCTAATAAGAGTAGCTTGAGATGACATGTGACAACATTACAATTATCCTCACTAAAGTTTTCCCGGCTTTCTCTTTACAAATAATTACATTAATTTCTAATAATATTATTTAATAATATTTTAGTTTTAATAAATTAAAAAAGAGATCTATTTATTAAAGTTATTTCTATATAAATTTTTTTATAAAGTAAAAAACTTTGTAAAACATAATTTTTTTAAATACAAAATATTTTAAAATTGGCATTTTAAAAAATTCAGCTTTTTAAAACCAAAAGTAATTAAATTGGGGAGTTATAATAAGGAGATTTTTAAAAATAATATTTTTATATAGTTTGTTTTAGAACAAAATGTTTATTTTTT
Source organism: Flaveria brownii (assembly GCA_018326445.1). Classification (NCBI taxonomy): domain Eukaryota; kingdom Viridiplantae; phylum Streptophyta; class Magnoliopsida; order Asterales; family Asteraceae; genus Flaveria; species Flaveria brownii. Next base: position 3,089 of record BJCN01122850.1, read on the forward strand.
AAAAAAATATAAAAAACAAAATTTCAAAAAGTTTATATCACTGTGTTATTACTTATAGTCATTTCTCATATGTGATTTCAGTCATATCATATCTTAGAATATTATTTAATAATTAATAAATTTTATTATATTAATATTATATTTATTCAACCTATGTAATACACGTGTTTACTAAAACTAATTTTATATATATACACACTTATTATACACTCCTTCAATTTAAGTAGGAAAGGACTCGATGGACATGATGGATTTGAACTGATGAAAAAGTTGGTAAGGGAGCCCCTTAGTTTTAAACTTGTGACTCACATATTTATACTTTTAAACTTGTGAATTCACCAACGTATGTTCAGTTTTTAGAGCATATCTTTTCAAGTAACAATGGTTAGGTACTTGGGCAGTGGACTTTAGACGAGACCACTCTTGCAAGAGTGCATTAGACTTTGGAGCATTAGTTTTGAATAGTATGCTATTGTTGGATTGTAATTGGTTTGGATTGATCTAGTATTGATTGTTCTGGTTTGGAACTTTTGGATTATTTATGCATTTATGGAATAAGATTATGGTATTGATTGTTCTTGACACTTGTTCTTTGTGTCGGTCGACATTATGATCCATTGATGGAGAATTCCTTTAGAGATTCTCTTTGGCACTAATGGGTTATGATGACCTCGTCTATCACATCCTCATGTTTCTGCTACCAGCGGGGGTGTGACGTTTGTCTTAGAGGACTTTCTCGGAATTCTAGCTTATCATATATGTTTTCTTCACGTGTATAGCCTCCTTCAATCTTTCCTTCCTCAAGGTTAATGATTTGTTATTCAATGGCATATATGTTGCTTAGTTGCTTGTATGTGTTCTTCCATGAGCTAAGCAACTGCAACCATGCTAAGTTTTTCTTCTCTCTTTAGCTTCTTAGGAGTAGGAATATTTTCTTCAACCATAAGTTGTTTTCCCTCAGCCTTCTCTACCAAGTATGTTCTTCTTCTAGAATAAGTCTAAAGTTCAGAAGAACCAGACTCAATGGCCTCAGCTGATTTAGTAGTCTTAGTTACTACCGTTTACTGTTCTTGTTCTTTGTCTGTGAATTCCTCAAACAACTTTATGATGATTTCATTTTGCTCCTTAAAAAGATTGACAATAGGAACCATCTTTAATGTAGCTCTCTTTCAAATATAATTGGTCGTTGAGGAATGAACACAGATGGATTAGTAGTAATACTTGCTTCTCTGATAATATCTAGATCACAAGATGAATATGCATCAAATTCCTCGATTAGTGCACTCATTATATCCTCTTATTATGTTTGAGTAGAAGTAGGTGTTATATAAGGAATCATAGTAAGTGTGCCTTCATCTGCATGTTTTCTAGATGTGCTTGGTTGTTCTTTGGGTCTTCCTTTGGTTGTTCCTTCTTTTATCTCTTTGGTGATCTCTCATCACCTCCTTCGTCATCATCATCACCACTTTCTAAGCTAAAGATGTCATCAAACTCATCTTTGCCCAAATCCTTTTCTTTTTCATCATTATCTTTCTTCTTCTTTATTAATATATCCTCAGACAGACTAAGTATTTGAGTTTGATCATTCATCTTCTTTTTTAACTTAATAATCTTTTCAGATTGAGTATTGATCAGTCTATCTTGATCATCCATGACATTGGTATGAATATTGGAATTTTTAACATGCACATCTATCTCATATTTTATCTTCTCCATAGTTGACTCTAACTCTTAGTTCTTATTGTCGTTCAAGATAAATTTATCAGTTTTGTCAGCTATAAATTTATCTTTCCTTCTCATAATCTTTTTAATCCTATTAATCTTAAGTTGTAGCTCAGATATGATCTTATCTCTATCAGACTTACTTGATTGTTATGTTTATACTTGACTAGCTGATTCTTGTGTAGCTTCAGAAGGTAAGTATTCAGAAGTCTGTTGCCTGGATGCTCATTCTTGCAATACAGGTTGTTCTTCCTCATCCGAATATGATTCAGAACTATCAGTAACTAGCTGATTCAGCAGCAATAGCAGGTGACATATAAAATAGAGATAGAATAAGAGATAGGACAGGAGATGGAATATGAGAAAGTGTATGATCAGGAAAGGTAATGTGATGATCACCACATACATCAACTTGTGGTAACATTTCTCCCAGACCTTCTACAATCACTTGTTCTCCAATCACTGTTAAATCTTGGAGCTTCTTAAGCTTGAACAGCTTCTTCAGCCTATTTTTCTACCTGCTCTTTTTGTTTTTGTTCTTCTTGCTATTCATCTTTTTTTTTTTTTGTTGCTCTTCACCTTTAATATTACCTTGTCAATTTGATCTAGTATCCAAGGAAATAGAGGGAAGAATGAATCACTGTAATAACTCACTGGGTCCTTATTTGTTATTTAGTTATAGGACTTATCATTGTAGTGTGATAGATTCATTACAGGTCTTGTAGCAAATATATCAAGAAATTCTTGATTGATGGACATTGGATGAACCTTTGATACATCAAGAACATATTCCTTCTTCCTTTACCAATGTTAGATAACATGTCATCAAACACATAACCAGGCATGTTAAAAGGTCTATTCATGCATAATGCACATATAGCAGAGGAAGTGGTGAAAAGGATATCATACCATCCAATCTTTCTCTTTGATAGGAAATGTGGATAGTAATGGACTAAGAAACTCCACTGCAAGTCCATTTACCCCTTGACTATTTTCCTTCCCTCAAATCCACCCACATATCTAATATTATTTTAGAAAGTGAGTAGTTCATCTTCATCTATCTCATTTGCTGACCTATATCATCACCGAACTGTAAACATTCTCTCACAGTTTGTCTTCTAATAGAGAGAACATGTTGTTCATCTATTCTTCCAACCAATGTTAGAACATTATCTATCATAGTGACTTCTACAGTTCTCCAAAATGATCTGATGAAGTTCTCATAGCTCATAGGTCTAACTATGATGGAATAGGCTACCCTTGTAGTTAACAGAAATCTGATAACGTCTCTAAGATCAGCAGCCTTAGAAACATCATGGTCAAAAAACCCACTAATATTATGTTGTTATTCCGAGTAAGGTTAGCCATTATCTGCACAAGAGACACATGTGTACGATTACATGATGATAATAATGTGTTATGTTCAACCAGTTTGAATTTGAATGCAAGTGTCAATTTTGACTTTTTAAAAGTCAAAATTGGTTTTGTAACCTACTGCTAGATTACATGCATTCAAATCAAAATTATTTTTGTTCATTCTGTTAATCAAGTAAATATTTCATGAAATGTTCATAAAAAGCTTCTTTGAATCACTATTAACAATGATATTCTTGTCGATTCATTTAAATTTTAAACCCTTTGTTCATTGAAAGTTTAATCAAATCTATGCTTTGATATCAATTAAGTTAATATTCATCTAAAGTGGTTTGTTATGGTCCGAATAGATGTTATTGGTTGATTAATATTCATCCTTTTTTATTTTAAACCTAGGGTTCATCATCAAGTATTTATGAAGTTCTAAAATCGAACAAGAACATGAAATCACCTTGTAATTAGATTTGAGTTTAAATAGGCGGAATTTTAGTCGAATTGAAGATGTATGGATGATTTTGAAGATGAAATGTCAAGAACACTCATCGTAGTATTTGGTCTCTCAAATTTGGAAAGTATTAAATGTGAATCAGATTTGAGTTTAAATAGGCGGAAATAATGTAATTTTAAATTTCATAAGTGTTGGACAATAAAGGCGAATGTAAAAATATGAACCACAATGTTTACTATTCATCGCATTCATCAACGCGGATGAACAAATGACTTGTCTGTATTTGTACTGTTATTTGCAAAAACTAGGATTTACTGAGTACAAAGTACAAAATAGTTGTATAAGCATTAGTTGTTCTTCATCCGGATAAGTGTAAAAAACATCCATATTTGTCTTTGTGGATATGTAAACCGTGGTTGCGTTTCTTATTATAAGGAATAAGCATTTGTTTTTTACTTCACTCACATTAGTCTATGTGGGTAGACAAATACACATCTGCATTAGTCTAAGTCACCCGTAAAGACTAATGCGGATAAACAAATACTTAGCCTTATTTTGCACCCGTATTTCTTGAACTTCATCCATATTCTTCAACACTTTTATTCCAACGAGAACAACTATCCAATCACTACTTGGATTGGCATACATGATCCTTTCAGGGAGCAACAGAATGCCTCAAAAAGAAAGTTTACATTTGCACCAACACTAGCCAGTTTGGTTTACATGTGATATAATCTTAATTGAATATTTACATATGTGTGTTAAACTAACTTTGTATGTTTTGTCTGCATGCATCCAAAGAATATATAGTTTTTGTGAATATTATGATTTGGGATGAATCCATCAATAAAGTGACGACCTTTAAATGGAAAATGAATATACATATATATGCATGAAGAATGAGTAAAATTCAAGATAAGTACATATAAAAACATGACCAACCTGGTTTCAATGATGTGACAATATTTCCGTTCAGCACGACCATTTTGTTGTGGAGTATAAGGACATGATATTCGATGAAAAGTACCATTATTAGTGAATAATTCCTGAACATTATGGTTAATAAATTCACCACCTCCATCACTTTTAAAAACTTTGATTTTTCATGAGAATTGAATTTAAATGAACTTCATAAAGACGGGTAGTACCGTTTGAAAATTTAGATTTTGATTTTAACGGATAAAAGCAAGTGAACCTTGAGTGATCATCAACAAACACGACATAATATTTATATTTATCATTTGATGCAACCGAGATGGTCCCCACGTATCACAGTACGTGGACTAAATCCAGTAGGTGCTCGAATGGTTTGATATTCAATTCAAAAGGTAAACGATAAACCCTGTTTCGATAAGAATGAAGTAACGGAAAGACAACGAGATTTACGTAAAGATAAAATAGTGGTAAAAGACACATGACCCAAACATAGATGCCCACAACTCAAAAGAATCTTTTAAATACAAAATAGACTTTGTTGCAAAGGCTTGATGATGTTCCGGTTGTAAAATATTGAGACCATTTTCACATTTTCCTCGGGCCAGGACTTGTTTTGTTGTTAGGTCATATATTAAAAAAGTTGGGTTGGGAAAGCAACACATCTAAGTTATAATCATTTGTTAATTTATAAATAGAGAGCATTTTTTTCATAAAGTAAGTTGTGCACAACCAACGTTATTGAGAGGGATGTTATGTGCAACTGTAGTATTACCCATATGAGAAACGAAAAGGCCAGGTTTTATCATTTCCAAATGTAACTTTAATTCACACCACCTGTAACCGGTGAAGCTTCATGAACATTATTGAGAGAAGTTGTCATGTGGTCCGTTGCACCCAAATCGAAGTACCAATCTGGGTTCGAGGATGTAGTGTGTGACACTGGGCATGAAAAGCTTGATCGAGCTAAGTCCGAATCGTTGGTAATTGACTTGGAGGCAAATTAAGGTGGCTGGCGATCGAGGGGCATGCTTTGGCATATTGTCCTTGGGTGCAACATAATTGGTAATGAGGAGGCCTTCTACCATAAACACGATCGGTAGACATCCAATAATTAACGGTATGATCGACCACTACGTACGTACATTTCGATTGGTGGTAACAGCTAGGAGAATATGAAGTTGCATTGAACACAACGTACAGTACGTGGGATTGACCCAATTAAAGAAACAAGTTGTGATTTTCAACTTGAACAATTAAATCACGGAAGGCTGGTGTTGGCTTTGAGTTACGAATAGCTAGCATTTGAAAACGTTTCAATTATAAAGCCAAGACCGTAGAGAAACCCGTGAAGCTAGCTTGTCCGTGTCATCCACTGGATGACTAAGAGGATAATTGATCATATATATATACTGTTTAATTTCTGACCGAATTCAGCTAGCCACATGATATCATGTACCATTGACGGTTAGCCTAAGTTGATCACGAAGGTTTTTTACGTGTTCATTAATCGACGCGCGAGTTGCTGTAATTAAGCTACGTTCATCAAGGGTTGCCCATATGTCTTGGGCAGTGCGGAGACCGATCAGTGCAGATAGAGCTTCTTCCAATAACGAGGTGTGTAACAGAATGATAGCTTTCAGGTAGGCTAATTTTCAGGAGTCAAATGATAAGGGTGGTGCCATCGACATGGGAAAATAAATTTTGAGAGTAGTAGTAGTAACATTTGGTTTTTCCATGCAAAGAAGGTTATTAGTTTAGTAGAGTTTCATGATATATAGTAATCATATTGTGTTTAGGTTGTTGAGAGTGTGATCAGACGTTGGAAGAAGCCATGACAAAAAAGAGGAGGATGAAGGAGATGATCGATCGGATATGGCCAGCTGGGAGAGGAAAGGAGCTGAGGTGGGAAATATATAAATTAAGATAAGATAGGGGAGATCGATCGAGGATCGATCGGATGGGCACTATAATACCATGTACTGTGATAATTATATATGATATGTGTGGAATGAAGATATATATATATATATATATATATATGACCTTTAAATAGAAAATACATATACACTTACATACGTGAAGAATGATCGAGTCAAATAAAACACAAGTACATATAAAAATATAAAGTGCTAAGTAGGTCTATCAGTTTCTACCTTTTAAAAAAAAACTAAAGTTGAACAACGATTGACTAATCATTTCCAGATGGAGAATTGTACGTTAGGTTGCAAACATCTCGATATGATGGAATTCCCTCATGGATTCTCGTTTCTAACATATATATATATATATATATATATCGTCAATTCTAGAGTCACTTTCCTTTGCTCCAAAATTTCAATTTAAAGGCTTTCTTATATATATCAAGCTTCAATAATTATATAAGACAGCTAAACACTTCAATTGCATGCTTTCTTCCTTGTCGTGCACTTTGACATCTCCATTCGAACGCATTGCCTTTTTAACCTCAAAATTTGTATCTGTTAATACTTTTTATTTTTAGATCATTATAACTTTCATGTTAAAACATGGTGGTTGTGTTTAAGATTTGTAACAAAATTTATGTATATTTTGGAGCATGGGCAATAACTTTCAGTTAATTTTAGGCCGGGTATGAATATTTAGACACCTAAAAATTATAAATTAACACCTCAAATTTCTATATGCGCCGTATATCCCCATACACGTCGAATAGGGGGACCGTATAGCCCTATATGGGTATAACCCCTCTACAACCCCCTTAATTTTTCCTTGTAGTCAGTGTCGAAATTTACTATACGCGTTGTATAGCCTCATATGTGTCATATAGGGGTCTTATGGGGTTATATGGGGCGTATAGTCTTCTGACAGCCCCCTGAATTTTCCTCGATTTCAATGTTTTCGACCCTATATGTCGCGTAGGAACTCATACGCGATGTATAGGAGGGTGTCGATTTATCTAAGTTGGTGTCTCTATATTATGTCCCTAATTTAAAAGGGTCAATGATGACATGCACATAATAACTAACTCTAATACACATGCTTCGATGATACTCTCCCCCAACTACAGGGTAATCCAGATTTATAACCCAAACACATCTTCCCACGAAATTGCATATGTAAGACACATTATTAAAGTACGTACCTGAAAAACATAAAAAAAAATCATCTGTGAAGTTGTTAAGTTCGCAAGTTTAAAATAAAAAATGAATTTAACAATTATAACGTCAATTAAATATGTCCACAAAAAACCATGTACCTAGTCACCCAATCCTTACACCATTTGATCCGAGCTTTTTGGCGTACATCTTTAGCCTTTAGGTCTTCCAATTCAAATAGACCTTTTTTGCAATTTTGGTTATGGGACAACAGTAGTTTACTTAACAAGACCACGTACAACTTGAGGTCCGACACAATCAACTTAAGAAGCTGCATTTACCACTACCAACTCCAGTTTATCATAAAATAGCCAAGAGTTGAAGAACCGAAACGGGGTTGGACCAAAAGTTTCATGAGTCAGCGGGGCATTTTCATTGTAGCTCAAGTACTTGCGTTTGGTGTAATTTGGGGATTTGGTCATATTGTAGCTCAAACGTTTGCTCATTTCACATGTAATTGTTCTCTTTGTCATTTGTTTCAAAAGTACGATTTGATTCGTGAGTTTTCTCGTTTCGTATAGTGATTACATAGTTTGGTTAAAAGTTTTACTCATCTATTTGTGAATAATGGCTTAGCCTCATAACTGTGTTTGAAAGATCTTTTTGGTGATATAGATCCACATCTTATATATTATGGAGGAGTTCGATTTAGAAGTGTTGGGTGTCATAATCCTTTTTAAGATATGTGCACATGTAAAACTTGATTTAATGCATTAGCTTATGAAACTAAACATAATTATACCAGTCAAAATTATATACATTGTATGTTTTGTTGAATGTTTCCTTTTTTGGACAGGTGTGTTATACTCAAAAAGATTATAGATGAGCTCACATGCGTTCTTAGGAAATAAACAAAGGGAGCAAAAGATATATGTAAGTTACGAGCCAATTTATGGGTTTAAATTTTCAAATGGATTGATACGCTATATAGAATAATATAAAAATGTATTCTCATAACGAGGATGGTCTTGAAGAATCACGCAATATGGATTTTATATTTGTAGATGGATTAGAGGCATTTAACGGTGGCCTAAGATGTTCATCTATTGGAGGTTAGTCAAGCAATTTAGTTGTAAAGAGATTGTCATGGGTTTCTATTGAGTTTAGTTTTTTTAGAGAATTGAGATCCACGCGTTGCTCGGGTAAAAATATGACTGCTAAATTAATAAGAGACTCGATGTCTTGGAGAAACTGTTAAAAAAAACAACTTACACTTACTCTAAATATACTCCATCTACTTCAAATTATTTGAAACATGTTATAAACGGAGCTTGAACTTGATCTTAGTAAAAACATTATTACTCTAGCTTTAAATAGTTTTGACATATAAGACACTAGTGAGTATGAAATAAAATATATCTAGAATAGCATTAATAGTATAAAAAACATATGATTAAAAGAAAAAAGAAGAATTAAGAAGTAAAGAAAGAACAAA
>BJCN01122940.1:0-10073 GCA_018326445.1 Flaveria brownii
GTTGAGACTTGTAAAATCACTTGCAATTCATACTTATATTTTTGTCATGGTTATTTGTGTATTGTAAGTGATTATATGTGATACATAGTTTGTTACAATCATTAACTATTGCTAGCCTGGCGACGTCTTAGATCTTTGGGCCTGACAAGCCTATTTGGTGCTAAAGTCGATGAACTGCCGACTCCTAGGAGCCGTATGCTTGTGCACTAGGGAACCAAATACACTTAGCCAATCTTATATACTTGTAATCAAGTCGAGGTTTGATTGTAAAGATATGTGTACTATAATCTTACTTGCTTATAACCTATGACTTGAATTGCTACTTATAATCTTTTCATATTATGTATGAAAACCTTGGAAACTCACCAACTATTTATAGTTGACATATTATTTTATTATGTTTCAGGTAACCCCCAAGCATAAAGATATCTTTGAAGTTTATAATAAAACTAGGACGTGGACCTAGTTAATAAAACGAAATGTTATAACATGTTTAAATTCTGTTGAACGTATTTGGAACTTATGTTTGTAATCTTTATGAAAACTATTAAATGAAGTATTTACATTTGAACATAGCGTTATGTGGCTGTAAACAATCGTATCCCTCACACCTCGACGTTTCCGCCGTCCAGGTTGGGGTGTGACAGCGAACCTTGAAGATTTTGAAAAAATGTAACGTCAATCGTGAATATATTTAGTTAAAAAAAATTAACAAAGCTGACCACGTGAAACAACCATTGTAGACCAAGCATGTACTATATGTCATATAATAAATGTTAATGTATTTACCCGTATGGTATAAATAGAATTACGTTTTAGAATATTTTGATATGATGACATGGATGTTAAAAAAGATGTATTGTCAATGGAAAATGATTTTTGAGTTGAAATAATTAATGTACCTTTAGGTTTTCATTACTTTCTAGGTCACTTGAAATGTATTGATTGTTGTCGTTCGTTTGTTATAACTTATAAATAAATGTTTATATAATTAATTTGTTGCTTATAACAAGGCACGTATGTTGATAGAAAAATTTGAAATTAACCGTGGGCCCATAGTTGATTTATACAATTTTATATATTATTAATTAAATTAAAAATTTCCACCTATACTTTTCTAGTCAAGTCATAATGATTGTTATTTTCTCATTAAAATAGGGTCCTAATATTTAGAGACACCCCTGTACGTCGTATATGGGTCCATACGCGGCGTATAGGGTCGAATGCACTGAAAACTAGAAAAATTCAGGGGGGTGTCAGTGAGCTATACGCCTCATATAGCCCTATACGACCACCTTGTACGCCACATATAGAGCTATACGACGCGTATAGCTAATTTCGACACTAACTACGAGGAAAAATCCAGGGGACTGTCAAAGGGGTTATACGCCCCGTATAGGCTTATACGACCCCCCTATACGACGCGTATGGGGCTATACTACCCATATAGAAATTTTGGGCGGGGATAAGATTCTATTCTCGGAAAAAGCCTATCGCTTTCAAGTCGAAGGCTTCCCGATACCTCTCAAGGAAATTATCGAATTGGCCCGGAATTCGTGATCCTGGCTCAGACGTCCAAGCGAACCCACTTAAAATCTATTTAAAATAATGGGAAGTTCATTTAACCAAACTCTTAAAATATACTGTAGTAAAGAAAACATGATAATCGAATATGAAGACATAAAGGACATATTTGATTTCTACAACTTCTTTAAAGTATAAACTAAAAATTAACGGTAATTATAGATGTGTAAGAGCACCTATAAAGACGTTTTTGGTTGTTCTAAAAATTAGTTTATTTTCTCTCTGTTTTTTTTTTCACCGTTTGTCTTTTTAAGATGCTAGAAATGTGTACTTGTAAGCTTCCACTTCATCGCTTTTGTTTTTTTGGGCTATTACAATATATGGGCTTGAATCCAAAGATGTCAGCAGAAAGGCCCATATCTTATAATTTGTTTTGAGAAAACTTATAAATTGGTAAATCTATATATAATACTAAAAGAGTAAATTGGGAGACACTTGTCACATTATTAGGCCCCCTAAGTTGGTTTTTCCCGTCTTTCTCTCATCTTAAATAGTTATCTAAGTTAAAGTTTAAATAAATTTAATTTTTTTTACGATTAAAATATTCCTTAATAAATTAAGAAAATATGTCTTTTTATTAATGTTATTTCTAGAAAATATTTTTTTATAAAATAAGAGTTTTTCTAAAACATAAAACATTTTAAAAAATATGAAATATTTTAGAATTGATGTTTTAAAAAAGTAAACTTCTTTATAAACTAAAAATAATTAAAATTAGGAGTTATAATAAAAACTTTTAAAAATGATATTTTTAATATGGTTTGTTTGGAAAAAATGGTTAAATTTATTTGAAATAAAAATTAAAATTATTACTTATAATTATTACTCATATATAATTTTAGTTATATATTATTTTAAAATATCATTTTATATTTCTTAAACTTCATCATAATTAATATTTTATTTTTTAACTCGTATAATACACGGGTTTACTAAAGTTAGTATTATATAAATAACAATCAACAACTAATCAATTTTATTTTTTCAACCCGTGTAATATATTTAGTTTTTTTTATGTTTTTGTGTTATTTTAATACTTAACTCTCCACCTCCCGTGTAATACACGGGTAACTAAAGCTAGTAAAGTATAATCAACATGATGTTAAGAAAGATACATGGGTTCATTCATAATTGTATAAGAAAAAATGCAAACATTTATAAATCACTAATTTACATTGAATAAACTAATATTAACTCATCCAAACTTAAACTAAGAGTGCACTCGTAACATATACGTTTTCAATAAAAAACTAAAGTTAATAATATAAATCAAAACGGACTTAAATAACAACTTTATCACAATACACCATGCGAACATGTTAAACCTCGTTGATATCAGTTTTCTGGCTAATGAACTTGCAATCTAGACACCTTAGGTTGAAGATTTTGCAAATCTATCATTTTAAACTTTTACAAATAAAAACCTAAGTGAAACTCTATGAAACCAAATGCAACAAATGTAAGTACACTTGCTATTTAGACCCTGTTATCATGGTTTGAACATTTGGACATGAACTTATAGCTTTATGAAATTCAAAATGTAAGTAATGACAATACTAATATATGGATTAAAGTTATGTGCAATTGAGTGATTAGCTTAGATAATGGTTTTGGAGGAACTAATGCATATAACCCTTCAAACAAGGGATGGTGGGAGTGGATGTAGGGCTGTCCCAAAAGAATGAGAACATATATATTTTCATTATGATTTGTTGACACATGGTAGTTTTGAAACAAACCTCTAGTTAATTTGTTTTTCAAATGTCATATTTGATATATCTTATATTTGAGAAGACAGATATATTTATATACTTCAAAAATTATACTCTATAGTCTATAACACATGATATACGCAGAATAGTTTCACGTCCCTATTTTATCTTCATGTATAATCATAAATATGTTGAATTTCAAAATTTAACCATTTTTTAAACAACACAGATATTTGAAAAAAAGTGAAGCACGAAAAATACATAGGCATGTAGAAGTTCGCGTATGAATGAAATAATAAACGTGTGCCACATATTATAAAAGTAAATATGCAGACTAGTTTCATATATTAGCCCTCACACGTCAGTGGGCTAACATCACTTGCTCTGTCGATTGAATCGATTGAGATATGATACAGTTGGAGGCATCCCTATGTGTTATTCTTGAGTGGATCGAGCGGGTTTAATAAGTTAGAGAACAATAACAGCAAGGACAGTCTCATTCTATGGTTAGAGAGACGTTAATAAAATTATTACACTTAACGAACAAAATGTCGAGACTGGGATGTTTTGTGGAAGTCTGGCCCCAGGTGGGATCACCACCCCCCGAACACAGACCTTTTTTTACGTCATTGTCCAGTGAAAATTTACCGAGTTCCACCATGTAAAACGAGGAAAGACTAGAAAACTAAGAAAAGTTTTATGTGACACTGATGTGTCCGGAAAAAAGAAGAGTACGAAACGATTGCTTGTCGCCTTATAATCCTCCTAATTATCATAATTTTATAATGTAGTTTGGAAACAAAACATCCAGTTGTCGTTCATTGTATATGAGATATTTTTGTTTATATAAAAATCTATGTTAAACATCCAAAAGTGTTCTAAAACTTGACCATCTCAAACTTTCATATGACCTCAATATTGATGTTATATAGACATTTTTCTTCTTAAATAAATAATATATTTTTAATAATAACATGATAATATTTTCATTTCCCTGCTTAGTTGCTTTAAAAGCGTTTTTGAAATTACGTTTTTAGAAAGTTATATGATTATCATGTTTATAGAACAAAAAATAATCAAAATATAGAGTCTGATAGCTCATATAAAATGTAATTATTCAAGTTTTTGAAGAAGCAAGTTGATAGAACTTTTGAAACATTTTTTATAAACATAAAGGCCGTTTTACGAAAATAATTTTATATGTTTTTCTTAACCACTAAAATATAAACCGTTCTTTAATTAATATCTTTTTCTTATCACAAAGAGCCCCACAAGCAAACCTTTAGCAATTAGCGCAAAACGCTTTAACATTTTCCTTTTTGTACGCTATATATACGATACACATTGCAATGCCTTAGTTTCTTATTCGGATATTTTATTCAGGGGTGAGGTTATTTTATAAAGTGTATTTTTGTTACAAAGTGTGAGAAACCACAATTAGTCTAAAAAATCACAAAAAAATTAATATCTCACAATCTAAATCGAATTTTAAAAAAGTATTTCGGAGCCTCTGTTTCTCTTGTTGTCATCTTTTAGAAAAACAATAAAAAAATTAAAAAAATTCATTGTGTCTTTATATGACACAATAACGTCATTGTGTCTTTTAAATTGACATAATGACGTTATTGTGTCTTTCATAATAACACAATGAAATCATTGTATCTTTCATAAATGACACAATAAAAAAAACATTAATTTTTTTTATTTTTTTTAATTTTTCATTTATTTTTTTCTTATTGAGGACGACTACGGGAACAAAAGTTCCGAATTACTTTTTTGAAATTCGATTTAGATTGTGAGATATAATTTTTTTGTGTTTTTTTTTATTCATTGTGTCTTCTCACACTTTATAGCAAAAATACACTTTGTATTTGAACTTTTTTTTTATTCAAAATAGTTATTTTTTAAATACCAATGATCTCTTGGCCTAGTAGTTAAGAGGGAGGTGGGAGGTTTTGACTCCCTTAGAGGTCCAAGATTTAAACCTTGACAAGTGTGATACTAACTTGGTGATACTAACAACTAAGCATCCGTTAAAAGAAGTTATATTTTTAAATAATTAGTAATCATTAACTTTTGTTTTTATTATATGGCAAATCAAATGTTGTATTTGTTTTTCAGAAATACGATGATTAATTTGCGTTTAATCTTGAAATTTGAAAGCATGATTATATTATACAACACAAATCACTAAATAAATAAACGTTTAAATACAGAGTGTATTTTTGTTACAAGGTGTGAGAAGACATAATGAGTAAAAAAAGTCATAAAAAAATTATATCTCACAATCTAAATCAAATTTCAAAAAATTAATTCCGAGCTTTTGTTCTCCTAAACCTACTCACTAAGGAAAAAAAATAAACGAAAAATAAAAAAATAAAAAATTAAAGTTTTTTTATTGTGTTATTTATGAAAGACATAATGACGTCATTGTGTCATTATAAAATACACAATGACGTAATTGTGTCATAAAAAGACACTGAATTTTTTTTTTTTGTTTTTTTTCTGAAAGAGGAAAACGAAAGGAACAGATATTCAAAGTACTTTTTTGAAATTCGATTTAGATTGTGAAATATAATTTTTTATGACCTTCTTAGTCTCATTGTGTGTTCCCACACTTGTAGCAAAAATACAATTTGTAAAATAAACTCACCCATAAAAAAATTAAAACTTTTAATTGTCATACGAGCTATTGATGTGAAATATTTTCTTTACACGGTTTCATATAAATGAAATAATGTTGAAATCAAATAACATTTATTAGTATTTTCGTAGTTGACTGATTTTATAGGCTTAAACAACATGTCTACATATATGTATAAAAATATATCTTGTGCCAAATATTGAATCGATTAGGTTGTTTTTTAGATTGATTTTTAAAACTTCAAAAAGAAAAAAATTAATGAAAAAGAGATTTATTAAAAATAAATAATTGCTTTTAAGTTGATTAATTAAGAATATAATATGGAATTCAATAATTATTAATCAAGCACACTTCAATCTTTTTAACAAAGTAATATCCCTTGGGGCCACAAAAAGAACATCGCATGTTCATGAAGGAACCAAACAATATCACGAATAGGAACCTCATCGGATTAGTACATTACAACTTTATTTTTATTTCAAGATAATTTTATGACATCACAACCATCAAGTGGAAGTTGGATTCATACTGTTACTTATTTGATTTGATACTTGATTCAATAAAATCATTATAATGTTTTTATTGATAAATGATAAATACACACACTATATAATACATCTAAATTATTTTTAAAATCACTATATCAGTTTTTTGTATAATTTAAACGCACAACATTTGATTTTTACAGTATATTATTTTACTAATAGAATATCTCTTAAAAAGTATTATTATAATAAATATATGTTGGAATTTTGGAGTTGCAGGGTTTAGGGGGATATTTATATTTTACTTATTTGATTAGAATTTTTTTATCAAATACTTTTTTCAGTTAACGTGGGGTTAGCTCATTTGGTAGGCTTTGTCTTTTATGATGTAATTTGATATAATTTAGGAGTAGAATTAGGATAAATTTGTTGTTTAAAAAAATATTTATTTTCAAAAATTGATCTAAACTCTAAAGGGTCAAAATAATATAAAGACAATGATAACTTGTGCACCGCATTCTATGTAATAGAAAAGGAGCCTAAATTGAACAACAAATATTGAAAGGTTTTGACGTCTAGACTGCTACGACGGGATCCGAATGCTTTTTTTTGTGTCGGTTTAGAGCATTCACATCCCATTCTTTATCTTTATCTATATAATTACACTAAAAATCACTACTTCTTCTCTCTTCTTTCAATTAAATAATATATTTTTATACTTTTTTCATTATCTTTTCTCTCTCCTTCACTCACAACCACTTTCAAAAATATTAAAAAATTTATAAGGGTTGAACAGTGAATCCTTAAATTTACAGATGAACAGTAACATTTTCTCTCTCCTCCACTCACAACCACTCAAAACTATCCATATAATTTAAGGACTCAGGCTCACATAATTATAAGGCATGAGTTGTGAATGCTCTTAATGGTTTTAATATGTTCACTTTTTACTGATCAGTCGGGTTATCAGGTGACCTGGTTAATGGCGAAGTTGTTCTACTTTTTTTTTCTTTATTCTTTTTTTTTTGTTGGTTTAAATAATAGGTCATGTGGATTTTTTTGACTTTTTTCTTTTTTTTTTCAGAGTTCAAAGTTGTGAAATTCAAACATCTGATCACTTGGTTAAAAACCAAAAATGTCAATGACACTCAATGTGTTCGAGTAGGATAATCATCGGAGCTTGAAACTTTTTATAAGGAAATATCAAAAGTGTCGAGACATAAACTAAAGGGGGACTCAGTACGTATAAAAATATTCAGACAAATATAACTGTTAAAGGTGGGTGAGGCATAAGCGTTGTTAGGCCACGTCAAAACTTAGCGCCGCCCAGCACTACCGACATCGCCACCCATTCACATCACACCACTCCCTTTCACAGCATCTACTCGTTGTGCCACAACTCAAAAATGTGTGTGTGTGTATGTGTGGAGTAGTGGTGTAGCATGACATGATGTGGCAACACCACTGTCACCAAATTTAAGTTGGGGTTTTGTGTGACATGATAAAATTTGATTGGTGGGTTTATGACGTAGTGTAATGAGTGTGGTGAAATTTCCCCCTCCATCTTAATCGTAAGTTTTTCTTTCACCCGCTTATGTCTTCTTTTTTTAGACGTAGTGTAGTCACTCGGGTAAACCTAATGGCGAAAAGTCAACCACGTCCGCAAACACAAACAACTTTATCATGTTAGTGGCCCGGGCCACCTACCATTTTAAGGGAAATCCACCACCCAAAGCTCATTTGATAAAATCATTGACCCACTTAAAACATATTGTATCAAGTGAGACTCGATCACATCACCTATACTTTAAAAGTCATGAAATATCTCATTTCAAACCAATTGATTTATGTCTTATTGGCACCCACTTACGTCTAAAACAGAAGTTTTAAATTTAACATTTTCCGTTACAAAGACAATAATAACCTTATATGTGGGGGAAAAGAAAAAGTTCATAAATATGAACTCCTACAAATTCGGCCGACACGCATTGAGAATATTAGTTGTATTAATCGGGGGCCCACCCTCAACAACCATATTATTTGGAAGGAATATACAAATTGTCAAAACTTATATATTTTATATCGAAAAAGTAACATATCTATATTAGTATATAATACAAAACCTAATAGATTGGTAATGTTATATTTTTATAAGATATCTAGAACAACTATTTAAACATATGGTATAAGTGTTCTATACAATTATTTCTAAATTGTCTTCATTTAATAAACTTATTTTAATTAATACATGAGTTAATGCATATGATTAAATTCACTATATTAAGTATTATTTTATTTATAATAATTTAAACTAACATTATATTTATATTTGTCATTTATATTTTTACTATTTAAATTAAGTATTATATTATTAACTAAATATTGATTCAAAGTTCTGAATCTTATATCGTTTTTCTCTTATAATCATAAAAATATGATTGTTTATAAAATCTAAATTTTTCATTATGACATGCTAAATTATATCAACGTTTCGACATGATTTTCTTTTCACAAAACAGAGTTATCAATATAATTTTTTTCCACGGATTGAATACTAATGTACAAGTAATCCAAATCAAGTGTTATAAATTTTAACAACACGCGATAAAACGCGGGTTCACACACTACTACACTAGTCTTATTAAAAATCCACACTATATGTTAACTACAAACATAATATAAACCAAATATCCCCAATTACACTTTACATGCAAATTAAGGTTTGTATATATTTATATACATACATCAGTTACATACACCAATGACATCAAGATTTTTCGTATTACTGTAATGTTTCTATATTTTTACGTACTACTGTAATGTTTCTACGTATTATTATAAATAGATTAAACAAATTATAGTAACTGAATTATAAATAGAGAGGTAAGTCCAATCACACCATTGATATCACATTTTAAACAAACCAATATTTAACATTTATAAAGCATCATTATAATTGTTTAGGCATCATATTGTAACTAGTTTAATGCACTGTTCGAGTTGAACTATTTATACATATTGAAATAATCATAAGTGTATCAATGCTTTCTATAAATATTTAAAAAAATTGAGGCATATATATGTTATTTGAGTTTATAAAAATTATTATTTTAAAAATTCATAATAAATCCCTGCTACAACCAGGTTCCTCGTCTCCATTTCCCTCCTTAGATATCATAGGGATCTATGACATAAAACTATAAATCACGTCTGGAGTTTCGTTATTCATTAAATCTTATATTAAAATTCTATATTATTTGTCTGTGGAATAAGGAAAACATAAAATAAGATGAAAAAGTATGAACACGGGAAATGGTATGTGACTGATTTTTTAAAAGATAGGTGATAAATTGATAAATAATGATTATAGTTAAACTACAGAAAAGATAATAAGAAACTAAATATGTCTTTGTGTATATATATAACCTTTTTAATATTTAATTAATAAAAACGTATAACTCGTACCATCCTAATATACAAACACCACATTATAAACCGACACACCTTATATGCCTCGTATGACACGATACGCGACGTATAGGATCGAAAAGACTGAAAACAAGAGAAAATTTACGTTCCATATAGTCTTATACGACTCCATATACGACACATACGACGCGTGTAGCAAAATTTCGATACTGACTATGA
>BJCN01122955.1:0-10956 GCA_018326445.1 Flaveria brownii
GTTCTCCGAGATGTGAAACCTAGGACTCATATTTATAGATAATTTGAGTCGGTTAAGGAAACACCTAATCTCTTAGGATTTGTTATTGATTGTGTTGACTTGTTTGACTTCTTGGTATTTGCAATCGCACAAGTATAATGTTCTTCCGCTGGTAGTCGTCGTCCGCAGAACTTTTGTTCTTCCGTAGATGAATTGGTCTTCCGTAGAAGTGTTGTTCTTCCGTAGCAAATCCTTCTTCCGTAGGAGTCTACTTCCATGGTCCTTGGTCATCCGCAGGACTATTCACTTGGTCATTTGGTCAAGAAACATATCTACGGATTAACAATAATGTTCATCCGTAGATGTTTCTTACACTTGTTCAATTTCAGAAATTCTTCCAAATATATTGTTTTTCCCTGAACAGTCACAAATCAACACACATACATATATGAGGTTAACCTATAGATTTAATGCAAATGTACATATATAGTTTTGACTGTTACAAGTATTAATTACAAGACTTGACTCAAGTACTAAGCCTATACAAAATGATCTAGACCTATACACTCTAGATCCAACAGCTTAACAATTAACAGAGATGATGCTCTTAATCAACGACTTGCCTTTTTCGGAAGGGAATGATTATCGGATTTGGTGTCTAGATACACGTGATGATTTTTCGGTTAATGAGATCAGAATTGCTATTGATAAAGACTCTCTTTCCATTGGAAATCAGGCTACTCGATGGAACAAGTATGTTCCAAAGAAAGTTAATATTATGGCTTGACTTGTGCTTTTGGACCGTCTTTCTACTAGAACAAACCTTAACCAAGAGGGTCTTGAAATTCCTTCAATTTTATGAACTTTATGTTCCTCTCAAGTGGAAACTATTGATCTTATTTCTGGAGATTGTAAGATTACTATATCGATCTGGCTTTCTGTTAATTCTTGGTTATAGATTGATTTTTCGCTTCCCATCCGGCCAGAGATGTTGATCGAGCTTTTAGATTCTTCAACTATTTCAAAGAAGAAGAAGGATTTGGTGGAGGCTATTTGTAGATCACATGGTGGGTCATTTGGAGTTTGCGAAATAAGGTTATCTTTCATTCTCATACGGTAAGGAATTGTGAACTATTTGAATTAATTGTTAGCTATTCATTTTTGTGGTATTGTAATCGGAACTGTAAAGTAAATTTGGATTGGGTTGAGCGGCTTAATATCCCTCTTCTCGTGATGTAATTGTTTGTGATTATGGCTAATTTTGACCGATATCTGTATTTATATATAGAGGGCGGGCCTTGGCGCAGTGGTAAAAGCTGTTCCTAAGGGACCGAAGGTCTCAGGTTCGATCCGTGGAAACGGCCTCCCCACAAAAATGTGGGGGAAAGACCGCGTACATCTTCCCTTAAATGGGACGGACCCTCCCTGGACCCTGCGAAAACGCGGGAGCTCTTTGCAGCACTAGGTACGCCCTTTTATCTGTATTTATATATAATCTCATCCGTCGTTAAAAAAAAAACTACACCTCAACTTTGCTCCATCTCAAATCTCAACATTATTAATTATAGTATTTGTAAATTCATACAAGATTTCTTGTTAATACATCTCAAGTCTCAGCATCGTTAATTAGACTATATCGGTTCAAGTAAATCACCTTTGTTTGGGTTCGTTTGTATTTATTTTTACCCGTTCCTCTTAAATTCATAACTTTGTTATATATGAAAAATTGATATCTTGATCAAGATATATAGTTCTAGTGGAAATAATGGAATACACAAATTTACCAAATCTAGTTAATAATATTCTTGTAGAGCCTCATTAGTCCAGTCAAATTTAATGTGTAAAGATCGTGATTAAATTTATTTAATTAAATAAATTTTAATAAATGATTGACCTCATTTATGTTATGTCTCGTTAAAGATTTTAGTAAGCCGATCTTAATACAAACGAACACACTACACCTCGGTTATTAATAACTTGATGTTATCAATCTCGATTTGATTCGGTCTTAACGGGTCCTGCTCCACCCGGGTTTCGACCCATGACCCGCCCAAATGAAACCAACACAAAAGTCATATAGAGACAGAGGGACAAAGATAGAGGAAGAATGGCGATCGTTTCTCTCAGCTATTGTGCACTCCCAGCTCATGCTGATTTTAGCAAACTAGGGTTTCATCAAACTCCCATTCGTCGACCTCATGCATCATCTATCAATCTTCATCGTTCATCACTCAGTCACTCATCTTCGTTTTTCAGGTTTCAATCGGTCTGTCATCGTTTTCAATATCATAATATCATGGATGTTGCTTTGGTTATAACCTCATTCGAAAATTAGTATGGGTTTAAGTGTCGTAACAGCTAATTGTGTTTCAATTTGTTTTTGTGAATCTGTAATGCTGACAGTTCACATGATTCTTCGTATGTTATTAGTGTTTGTTAGGTCAAAAGCTTAAATTGGGGTGTAATATCTTGTTTCAATTTCAGTTAAAACTTCAATTTTATTCTTATTAAAGCTATGTATTGAAATTGTATGATATTTTCTTGATTAGAGTTGGTATGTCTTTTGTTAATCACTTAACTAGCCTAGATTTTAGTACTGTGTTGTATTACAGGAGGTTTAAGTTTAACTTTGTCAAAGGCTCAAAGCAGTGCATTCTTGATGTCAAAACATATTTGAGTTTAATTCACTCTCGTAGGAGCTCGATTTAATAGTATTGGTGGTCAGTTTTCATTTTTGTGGTTATTGTCTGAGTATCTGATTCGTGTCGGATCTATACCAGTAGGATATTCATTTCTTTCAAAAACTTTAGGAGTGTATCATTGCAGTCGTAAGTATTGTGGTTTCGCGTTACTAAAAGGGGATTTTGATTGTGGGACGGAGGAAAATATCTGTAAATCTTGAGATATAAACATCTAAATTTTGTTCTTTATAGCTGAATCAACCTTTTATAGACTGGGATACCATATGCTAAATGTATAAACTGTTTTTAGTTTGGAGATATGCTAAATGTCATGCAGCTTTTATAATCTGCTTCTGAATTTAGGACATGTTATTATTTTTTGGTGGCCGTGAGAGCCCGTTACTAGTAACACATGGGACCCCTTGAATAAGCTGCTAACCGTTGGTAATTGATAATACATAGCTTGCACTGGACATGTGATCTTTAAGGGGTGTAAAATCATATTTGTGTATAGTTGTATAAATCCATCCTTTTAGTTTTTACCAAGATTTTCAGGACATCTGACCCTTTCATTTTAGCTTTTATTTCTTGGAACGGCCCTTCATTTATTTTAAATTTTGTCCCTTTGTCTGTTTGAGATAAAATATAGGCCCGTTCGACTATTTGACCCACTTTGAGGTAAATGTGTTGAAACTAGCCCTTCTACATCCTACTTGCTTCCGGTTTTATGTTAGATTTTCAAAAGATTCTTATTACTTGACCATTTGATGTCTTTCATCCACTCGACCAGGTTCAAGAATGCTCCTGGACTGTTGATAGGCAAAAAGTTGCGTTCGCTGCACGCATTAAACAAGCCTTCAGGAGAACCCAATGGGAGCTCGGAAGCAATCACTAATAGTGATACAAGTACTGCCCAAGGACCCCCTTTTCTTACCATTTTAGCTGGTATTGTTGTTTTTGCGCTTATACTATGGGTCGTTGGATCCATCGTGTCGTGGCTAATTGGTCTTTTGAGTTTGATTTTCTCTAAGTAGGCGGTTATGATTTAGCTGTATTTTGTTTGGAGCATATGGATCTGGACATTATCATCAGTATTTGTAATTAAACTCAAGTTTGTAACTTGATCCATTGTGCAAGTTGTTATTGACGCAATCAGATATGGTAAAATGAGCGGGTTAGAGTGGTAGTATTCTTTGTATGTCGGGTTAATACTTTAATATTTTTATGTCTATATGGTTCCGTAGAGAACTAACAGAATAAACAAGATAGGAAATCGTTAACTAAAGATTTATTTTTATTGTTAATTTATATGTTTTACAATTTAGATTCACATTTTTAATGTGATTATAAACTAATAAAGTATGATAATATGTTACAGTTTTATAAAAGAACTAGGTATTTTTCCAGCGTGTTGCCACGGGGAGATTAATACAAACTGTCTTTCGACATCATTTAAAGAACTTATTTAGGCTTAGTGTTTGACATCAAAGCATATTGGTTACAACTTAGTTTTTAAGTATACAAAAATGTTCTCACCGTCCATGGGGATTCCATGTCAAAACCCGGCTTGTGCCACAGTTATCATAGCCAGATGCAATGAGATTCATCTAGATTACATAAATATTATTTGTACCTTGCAAAATATGTTTGTTATGTAAATGCATTACAATAATGAATGATTATTATTTTGACAAATTTAACATAAACTATATATTTAAAATTACTGGTTCAAACTATCAACCATCACTATGAAACCATTATTCTTCTAACTTTCTAATGGTGTTTGGAATCCTTCTATAAAATCAAATAGGACTCTTAAAATAAAATCATTAATCCATGGTCTACACTAAAGAAGACGGTGAGAAACGGGGAGGACACGCCTTTTTGGATGGATCCGTGGACGGGGGATGCTCTATTAGTTCTCGTCAAAATGATGATGGGTGGTCGTGGTCATGGAGGCGTAGTGTTAGATGTAGTATTGAGATTGATCAATTTAATCAACTTCTTGCATCTAT
This sequence comes from Flaveria brownii, assembly GCA_018326445.1. Classification (NCBI taxonomy): domain Eukaryota; kingdom Viridiplantae; phylum Streptophyta; class Magnoliopsida; order Asterales; family Asteraceae; genus Flaveria; species Flaveria brownii. The sequence goes on from BJCN01122955.1 coordinate 4,676, forward strand.
AATTGGGTTGGCAAATTATTTTGAATCGTCCCCCTATTAGACCTAATCTGGTTGATCATGGGATGGATATTCCTAGTGCCTATGTTCGGTTTGAGATGATGCAATGGGGACATTGGATAATTTACTTGATGAGTGTGATGTTGCCAAGAGATCTTGGATAGTTATTTTTAAATAGTTAGATATTTCGCGCCCATCTTGTTGCAATCCTATAAAGTTAATTACTTGGGTTGGATTTTCTATCGAATTGTAAACGCCAAACGAAATTATTCATGGGATTATTTTGACATCATGGTAGGTTATGTGGAGGTCTCGTAACGACACGGTTTTTGCTCACGATGATCGGCGAAAAAGATACATATTTGATTTTATTCTTACTCTATTTATTAGCCATAGATTTCTAATAATCTCATAAAACTAATGTTAAAGATATCTTAGGGCATGTTTGGGATTTCATTTGGAATCTCCATTTGACTTATTTGAGGGGTAAAAAGTCAAAAATACCCCTCCAAATAAGTCAATAAGCTAGAAGTTTTAACTTATTAACTTATTTAAAGGGATATTTTTGTCATTTCATAACTCAAAAAAGTTAAAAATTTCTTTTGAAATGGAGAGCAACATAAGATATTATAGGTTTAAATATTATCCTTAACCGACCAAATACGTATCAAACCGAAGTGCAAACCTGGTGTGAAGAAATCATCTGAAGAAAAGAATGTCAATGGGGGATGAAATCAAGCCTTCATCATCACTACCAGACACTCAGCTCTTCGGTCTCCTCTCAAATCTCCTCCAACAGGTTACGGAACGTTTGAAATCGATCAATTTACTGTATTTTGATGATTCCATTGATTTGGGTGTTTGACGATACGATTTGGGTTTTGTTTCGTTTGATTTGATCCATTGATATGCTTATATCTGGATTCCTATGTCTTTTGATTCCTTACTATATGTCTGCAATCAAAAATTCAGAATAGGAAATTCGTTTAATTCAAAACAGAATCTGATTATCTCTCATTATGTTTGCGGACCATGAAATTAAAGTTTGAAGGTACCATCGTTAATTGATGATGACATTTGAGTTGTTTCTAAATTTCGCACATCAATTCAGATTGCAACAATTCTTGCTGTTTACTCGAAATGGATAAAATTCCGAATAAATCTTCAAGAACAAAGTATGGTGATCTGTGATGATTTCGTGAACTAGTTACCTCTGACCAAAATTCTTTTTCGTATTCAAAGATTGGGGGAGGGGGCCAGAAACTGCTATCAAGCACTTATTTTTATGTTCAAATTTACACAAATATTGAGGCAATTTCGACATTGATCTTTTGTGCAAATTTCTGGACAATAAAATCATAATAATTTGTTTGATGTACATTATGATTCACTTTGGTTGACAAAGTCAATCTAATTACACTAAAATAGCCAACATGGTTTGCTTTCTCACTTCAATGAGTTGGCTTGTTTGTGAATCGCATGGTTTGAAATTTCAATCTGTATGTATATGCACTTTGTTTCTTAAAGCAAGCAACTGATTGCATTGTAGCCAACAATATCTGTGAGTCCTTGATTTGTAAGTTCTTTTAAGCAATAAAGGTTCATCATTATCTGCGTTGCATCATGTAGCTCCTCTTAGTTAAGCTCATTGAACATATGTTCTAGTTAAAGCTGACCCTAATGCTCAAAGTGATAATGTTAATGTTGAGATTGTAAACACTTGAGTATGCCTTAAAGATTATGGATGACGCTTGTGTAGTGTAGTTTTTGATGATTTGACACTGACTTAACATCACCCCTTGGTGACTTTTCTACTTTGATGGAAATTCTCCTCCAACCTCCTTTCTTCCACACATCGATCACGTCCCACCCACGCCTCTTATCTCTTTTTCTTCCCCTAAACCTTTGTGGTAGCCAAAGCCTATCGTTGGATCGAATACGCCGCACCACTTGAGGATTTCGTCGGGCACTTCCGGTTCGAATAATACGATACAGTCGCACCACGTATATATCAAACCAGTCTCCAAAGTTCACCTCCTAATCCTGCCAAGACTAGAATAGCAATGGAAAAATCCCCTGTAATTCAGAGAATTCAGAAATAAAGTTTAATCAAGTCTGTCTCTTCCATTCCAAGTTCTGGTACAAAAGAGAAGAGGAACCAAATAACTACCCACGTACTACTCACGTAGCTACACTTTAGGGAATTGAAAAACAACTAATTTGAAAAGATCAAAGAAAGAAAACAATACTGAAATAAAATAGAATTGCAGAAAATAAAAAGCAATTGTGGGCCTTGAAGCTTGTTCACAGGTTGGAATCCACTCGGGCCAAACTAACCCAATGTTGCTCAATCAGGGCTTGTTCAATCCGGGCCAGTTCGCTCTGGGCTTGTTCAATCTGGGCTGGTTCGTACGGGTCCAATGCTCTGGTTGTCTGATGGATCATGTGGCTATCATCCTCCCCTTCTTTGGAGAAGTTTGTCCTCAAACTTGGAAGGGGTTCGTCAGGATCAAAATAAGGTTGCAAGTCAGCAACATTAAACGTAGCCGAAACACCATACTCGCCCGGTAAATCAACCTTGTATGCATTGTCGTTGACTTTGGCAAGAACGCGAAAAGGTCCATCTGATCGCGGACTCAATTTGGAGCGTCGCTTAGAAGGAAAACGTTCTTTGCGCAGATGAACCCAAACAAGATCACCCGGTTGAAAAAGAATGTGTTTACGACCCTTGTCACGACGATATTTGAGTAGCTCATTGTTCTTGGTAATCTTAGTATGCACTTGCTGATGTATGCGATTGATATTAGTAGCCAAATCACTCGCCTCCTTGCTGAACTTGGTGGTGGTGTCAAGAACAGCGAGATCCAGGGGAGTGTGAGGATTCAAACCATACACAACCATAAAAGGGCTGAAACCGGTGGTTTTACTAGGAGCACGATTGTAAGCGAATTCAGCCTGTGGCAGTAGGTCTTCCCACCGTTTCAGGTTGTGGGTAATGAGGGCTCGGAGAAGAGATCCAAGAGTACGATTAGTGACTTCCGTCTGATCGTCTATTTGTGGGTGGCAAGTAGTGCTAAATTTAAGAGTGGTACCCAGCTTATGCCATAGTGTCATCCAAAAATGACTAAGGAATTTGACATCCCGATCACTAATCATAGTTTTTGGCACCCCATGAAGTCGTACGACCTCCTGAAAATACAGATTCGCAATCTGCACCGCGTCATAAGTTGTATGAGAGGCCATAAAATGAGCCATTTTGGAAAAGCGATCCACAACAACCATAAGAGAATCCTTTCGTTGATGTGTACGGGGTAAACCAGTAATAAAATCCAAACTAACATCTTCCCAAGGGGTCACATGAACTGGTAAGGGCATATATAACCCATGGGGAAAAGAATGACTCTTGTCTTGGTGGCAGGGTAGGCATCGGCAAACGACATGGGTTACATCACGCATCAATTTTGGCTAGAAGAAATGGATTTGCAACATGAGTGTGGTCTTGTCGATCCCGTGGTGGCCCGCTAGACTGCCTTCATGGACTTCCTTGATTAGTGAAAGGAGGATGCTGTGCCGAGGAATACAAAGCTGGTGATGTTTGAACAAAAAACCTCGATATATATGATATTCACCGGTAGCATGTTTCTGGCAGTTTAAGAACACAGTTCCAAAATCTGGATCGATGGAGTACTCTTCTTTTAGAAACTCAAACCCAATGACTCTAAAGCGTAATTAATTCAGCAATGAATACTTTCTGGATAAGGCATCAGCTCCTTTGTTGAGTTTACCAGACTTGTGCTAGATAGTGAAATGGAAAACTTGCAAGAATTCGACCCACTTGGCATGGCAGGGTTGAAGTTTGTGTTGCCCATGAATGCAATTGAGCGCCTCGTGGTCGGAGTGTAAGATAAATTCTTTGGAGACCAGATAGTGCTGCCAGTGTTCCAAAGCTCGAATAATGGCATAAAACTCCTTATCATATGTCGAATATCTCTTCTTGGTTTCATTCAGTTTTTCACTAAAGTATGCAACCGGGCGCCCTAGCTGGGACAAAACAGCCCCGATTCCCACACCCGCATCAAACTCGACTTCGAACACCTCATCAAAGCAAGGAAGGGCCAACACCGGTGTAGATGACAATAATCTTTTGAGTTCTTCAGAAGCGGATTGGGCTTGGGGAGTCCACTGAAACTACTTTAGCTTGGTAATCTCGGTCACGGGAGCTACAATGGTGCTGAAATTTTTAACAAAGCATCGGTAAAAGGAAGCAAGCCCGTGAAAGCTTCGAACTTGCTGAATGGATTGGGGTACGGGCCAGTCTCGGATCGCCTGTACCTTCTGCTCATCAACCTGTATTCCTTGGGCAGATACCAAGTATCCAAGAAAGGCAACTTGACTAGCAAAGAACTCACACTTCTCCAGGTTTCCATACAGCTTCTCCCTGTCTAGCACCTCAAACAGTTGTTGTAGGTGTACTTGATGATCACTTGTGGTTAGGCTGTAGATGAGGATATCATCAAAGTAGACAACAATGAATCTGCCCAGAAAAGGTTTTAGTATCTGATTCATCAAACGCATGAAGGTGCTAGGAGCATTTGATAATCCAAATGGCATAGCGAGCCACTCATACAAGCCCTCCTTTGTCTTGAAGGCTGTTTTCCACTCGTCTCCTTCATGTATTCGAATTTGGTGGTACCCACTTCTCAAGTCAACTTTAGAGAATACGGTTGCACCATGAAGTTCATCTAGTAAATCGTTTAACTGGGTATTGGGGAAACGATACTTAATGGTGATCTTATTAATCGATCGACTATCTATGCGCATTCACCATTCGCCATTTTTCTTGGGTACAAGTAGAGTTGGTACTGCACACGGACTGAGTGACTCTTGGATGAGTCCTTTCTGCAGCAAGGCAACAACTTGTTTTCTGATCTCGATCGTCTCTTGAGGGTTGGTACGGTAAGCGGGTTTGTTAGGTAAAACGAAGCCGGGAATGAGGTCAATCTTGTGTTGGATGGTTCGCAACAGGTGTAACCCGGAGGGAAATTTCAGCTGGGAATACTTGGGCATATGACTTTAATAGGGGTTGGATAAGTGGGTGTTGCTCAGTTGAAGGTTTGTCATCATTCTCATCAAGCCCCGTCAAAACAAGCTCTCTGATGAAATGGTATTCTTGTTGATTAGCCTTGAGTAAGGTGCTTAAAGGTGGTGTTTTTACGGATTGTGTGGTTGGAGAAATAGGAGTGAGTATAATCTTTCATCCTTTGTGGACGAAAGAATAGGTATTGAGGTAGCCATCATGTGTTACTCGGCGATCAAACTGCCAGGGGCGGCCAAGTAGTACATGACAGGCGTCCATCGGAAGGATATCACACCAAATTTCATCTGTATAAGATCTACCAAAGCTCAATGATAAAAGAACCCGATGGGAAACGCGAATACCTTTACCTTGGTACAACCATTGGATCACATAAGGGGATGGATGGGGTTTAGTAGTTAAGTTGAGTTTATCAACCAAGTTTTGTGAGGCAACATTAGTGCAACTCCCGCCATCGATGATTAAACTGCAAATCCGTTGCACGATGGTGCACCTAGTATGGAAAATAGACTCGCGCTGCAAAGTCTCTTCTTGGTTTGGGAAAGTGTTTAAAGCTCGTCTAATCACCAGGCACTCGCCTTCGTCCGGTCTGACTATCTCCTCTTTAATTTCAACATTTTGCGACGGCTCCGAAGGGGTTTCATTACTGAACTCATACCCACTAGCGAGTTCGAAATCGGCAAGGGTGATGATCCTTTTGTTTGGGCATTCAGATGTGATGTGAACCCTTGACATCGGAAACATCTCCGGGGAGCTTTAGGGGATTTGGTATTAGTGGGGATCGTGACTGAGGATTTTGGGTTTAAGGGGTTGTTGGTTTTGGTTGAGGTATTGGGCTTTGGATATGAATTGGGCCGAAAAGTGGATCTAGTGAACTCCTGTTTTCCTTTGGTCCGTTGCTGGATATCCACCTTATGGGCTAATAAAGTTAATTCTGCTAGGGTTTGGTATGAATGCAACTCCACAACATGTGCTATTCGAGGCTCCAGACCACCCAGATAACGAACCAAGGTTTGAGGGTCATCTTCAGGAATGTCACATTTCATCAGAAGGTATTCAAATTCACGTGAATAATCCTCAACCGTACCTGCTCCTTGTTTCAGAGAGTGTAACTGTGAGAAGCTATTCTGGACATAATAAGAAGGAAGGAATTTCTGCTTCATCTTTTCCTTCATTTTGGGCCAAGTTC
>BJCN01122986.1:0-11336 GCA_018326445.1 Flaveria brownii
TTATAAAAATGGTGGAGTTTTTTAAAAATGAAGGGAAAATCGTTACATCAGTAGTGTAACGCGATGTAAATGTACAGTGGTGTAAGTGTTCGCTACATTAGAGTTCACAGGTTATCGCAATAAACAAGGGTTAACAAAGGAATCTTACCCTATCTATATATATACATATATATATATATATATGTATATATATATCTATATATATACATATATATATATACATACATATATATATATATATCCCTCCCTACATGTGATGCAGGGTAGACATGGACTTGTGGCTCCTAGCAGCGACAATGTGCCCAGTCCCCTACATCAGTACTGCTTGTTTCCCACTCCACACTATATGACACGCGCGCACGCATGAATATGTATTAAAATTTAACAAAATGATAGAAATATAAAAGATATGTTTAATGTAGGTTGAAAGACGTAGGAAGATGGTGATGTGACGCTAAGTCGACATAAAACAATGAAATTAAACATCTCTTGTAAAATACGAGTTTCTAATCATATGTAACCATACACAAATAAATTAACCACCTAGCTTTGTTGTTCACTTCATAAAAAACCTAACGAAGCGTCATAATACAAAATAGATAATTGGTTCATTTAACACCACGTTCCCTTAAGTTAATAGGTTAACTTTCTAATGCATTCTTTTCTCCAGATGAGTTCACATAAAACTGTTGTAGCCGTTCCGCAGCCTTCTTAACCTACAACACCCCGATCAATACACATTTAATTTATCAAATTAGCCAAACTTATTACAATTTTGAGAAATAAATAGGATCTATATACATATACACATTATTTACCTGAAGGTCCCAGTTTGTTGTCCATACCATATATAGCATTGCAATTGTTTGAGTCACAACTCCACCAATCATTCCCATCCATATTCCCTATCAACCAAAACAACAATTCACTTGTCATAACTAACAAGTAGTAACAACACTTGACCCGACGCAGCCCGACCAACCCAAACACAAGCTAGCTAACTTTTTCTTCGCCTACCTTTACTTGAAGGTTAGTCAAGTAACCCAGCAATGCTCCTACTGGAATGCCAATCACATAGAAACAGACTAGGCTTACAATTGCGACACTGCCCTGCATGCCTGCTCCGATCGCCACCCCTGAATCACCACAAACAACATTTATATGCTCACAATCTTAATATATGAAGAGTTGGGTAACGACTCAAAATAGCTTTAGGTTGAACCAATTGTTTTTTTATGATAGGTTGGGTTGACCCACAAACACTTTAATGTCTCAGTGTTAAAAATTTTGGAACTAGTTAATGCATTACATTATTCTAAACTATCTATTATTACAATAACTATTTAAATGTTCGAATAAAGAATTTAGGAGGTTGTATGCATAAAAAAAACACTTTTGAACCATCTCAACCTGTTACAGTTTCAGCTAAAAGACTTATTTGACCCACTTGGAACATGATACAGTCCATTCAATTTGTTCATAAGTAAATGGGTTGAAGTTTTCTGAAGGTTTACACAGGGTAAAATGGTTTAGAGGTTAGGCTACCTGAAAGAACCGGATAAATGCTATTGAGTAGAACCGAAAATGAAAGGAGAAAAGAGAGATCTGATACAGTATCTGCAACTCTTTTATCGTCGGTAAAGAAGTAAGCAAACTTTCTTCCAAAAATCAAGCAAAGAGCAAAGAAGAACACCCCGGTTGACATAGAAGTGCCCAATAAGACTTTAATTGAGAACTTTGCTGCTTTAGCATTTCCTCCCCCTAATTCGTTTGCAATGCGAACACTGCATTTTCTCAAACGATGTAATGATTAGAGGTGGTAAAATGATTGGATCAAGATACATAACAGGTTGCCAAATGAGTTCTAAATGAATGTTGAATGTTTATCTGAAAAAAATGTAACTGCAGATGAAAAATCATGACTTTAAATGAATGTTGTGAACTATATGATCTATCACTTACCATGCAGCACCTAAAAAACCAAGGTTGATCATGAACTCCCATGCATTGATGTTTAGGCTGCAAAAGAGTTAACTATTTAGTAATTTCTAAGGGTAAACAGAACTGAAATTCATATAAAACACACAAAATGATATTTTCATACCAAATGGAAAACGCGGATATAGCAACTTCTGCATCCGCCATGTATCCCGCTAGCAAGACCAACAAAGCATAGTACCATAACTCCAAACTACACATACAACAATTATTGCTAAGTTGTTACCAAGTGAAAAAAAGCACATATTTGCATTCTGAAAATAATAATAATAATGTACCAAGAAGTTACTTATATGAGTTATATTGACCCTAACCCACTAATTTTAGATTTGTAATACTTCTAAGGTGAAAGCGTAATAACAAAAGGTTGAGTTATTACCAGACCATCACACCAGAAGATATTGATAGTTTAACAACAGGAAACAGATCCTTAAATGCAGCTACTGTAAATCCTTTCCAAGAATAAGGACACCAACCACCAAATATGTAAACAAATTCACCAATCACAAGAAACCACGATGACATCGACAGCGCGATCATCGCACCCGCAACCCCAAGGTTTAGCTTATACACAAGAAGCCAAGACAACGGGACGTGGATCGCGAATTGGAAGACCGAAAGCCATGCAATCACCATGTTCTTCAACTGTGCTTGTAAGTACATTTGTATGGTCAAACTAAAGACAAAGTTGTAGACAAAAGGAATGAACCATAAAGAGATGTATCCACCACTATTTGCTACACCAGAATCTTCCCCTAACATTTTGAAAATGTGTGTAGCAAATATGAAAATTGGGAGTAAGACAGTTAATGTAAGTAAGTCAACAATCCATGATCTTTGCAAGTAAATGCCCATCATGTGGTGCTGCCTTGCTCCAAATGCTTGCCCACAAAGAGTTTCGGTTGCACTCGACATTCCCAACTGTACACCAAAACGGGTTTAGGTCAAAACGGGTTTCGGGTTGGGTAACATATCATAAAACATGTAAATTTTTTTGTCTAAATAAACTACAAAACAGTTACTACATTAGATATGTTGAGATCTATAGTTACAACTATATAGCCACGTAGAAGGCTGCATGTTAGCATAATATGACTTTAAATTGGGGCTGACATAACAGGTTAGGGACGACATGATAAGATACGATTATCTGCTATACTAGACATGAACACGACGTAATAACTTATTGTGCCATTTTTTTCAAACACGAACATGTTAAGATACAAGTTACACAAAATGACCTGTTTAGAAACGTGTTTATAAACACGTGTAAGTCATATGTTTAGCAACCTGTCTAATGAAACAAAAATTACTGCAAGTTCATTAGAAGTCTTAACTAGACATGAAGACATGATCCTTAACATACCAGTCCTTAACAATTTCAAAATAAAAATCTATAAAAGTCAAATTAAAAATTATAAACAGGTTTTCAACACGTCTTAATAGGTCGACTGGTATTTAACATGTTTAGATACAAAGTTTATCATGTTTTAACATGTCGATTTGTTTAAGACACTCAACCTATTAATCTCAAACACGAAACCTTTTAAATTCGTGTTGTGTCATGTTAACAAATCTGTGTCATAAATTTTAAGTCATACTTTAAATTGACCTATCTTGTCACCTTTTCTTTATTTTAACCCATTTAAAATAAAAAAATAGAGTAAATGATTTTTTAAAATAGCGAAAGAACAAACTTACGAGTATTCCATTGACAAACCGAACACTAAGCGTTTGAACAAGCGCATAGCCCGCAAGGTCCACGTCGCTAATATGACCAATAAATGATTGCGTGACAACAATGGTTCCAAAGGCACAAACTCTTGATATGACACCTGGCAAAGCCACTCTCCATATCTTTTTTGATTCATCCCATATCCTCCTTTTCAAGTCACATTCTTCTTCTACAATTTCTTCTTCTTCTTCTTCTTCACGTCGAATTAACTTTGCTTCAATGCCATCTTCCATGATTGTGTTTAATCTGATCACACAAGGGGTATCATTTATATCAAAGCTAAAAGAATCTTTATAACACGTTACAGAAACGTTGATTGAAAGTTGCAAAAAATGACAAATTTGTACCACAAAAGGTTTGTGTTTAACAGGAACAACAGAAATATCAATTGGTAAAAGTAAAGTATTGACCGGTAGCAGACTAAGAAAAGACAAAACATTAACACCAGGCATCAGTACTTAGGCGAAATGACTATATTGCCCACGTCAGGGATGTGAAAATTGATAAATTGATTAAACACATCACAACATTCATAGCAGGTTTCTCAAAATTTAAGTGAGCGTGTGTTTTATATTTTTGAAGATTATTGTTAGTGGTTGTGAGTGAAGAAGGGGGAATCTATATGAGAATTGTACCGTGATTCCTTATATTTAGGAAAATACGGTACAATCCCTATAATTTTTTTAATATTTTTAAAAATGATTGTAAATGAATAAGAGATAAAAGTTAATGATAAATATATTATAAAATATTATTTAATTGAAAGATATTATAACGTATATATAAGAATGAGGGAGGGGAAGTTAGCGTGAATGCTTTCAAGAGTTTCGCCTAATAGTTGTTTCTACTATTATTAGCTTTAGACTACCACATGTGACAAAATGCATACGAATGTATCGAAAACAGATTGAGGGTAAAGATAAATAGAGGGAAAAGATAGTAGAGCAAACGTCAATTGTCAATCATGACCAAAAGAATTTTAGTTTGTACATTATATAATACTAAGAAAAAATTAAAATGATAAATGAGTTAGAGTTATCAACTTCACTTATTTTTATATGATACTAATACGTAATTTAAATGATTTGTTCGTTATTTAAAAACATCTCACATTTCCTAAAGTAATTGCGACTCCATTACGAGTGTAATTATAATACCAACTGTTTCCTTGAACTTAACATGTTTGGCTTTTGAAAAGGATTTCAATAAAATTTAAATAATTATCCGCGAAACAACAATAACACCTCTTAAAATAAAAAAAGGTAAAAAAAATAATCTAAAAGCCAACGAATCTCATCCTATTTAAAATAGAAAAACAAAAAATCTACTAAAATGCAGGGTCCCCTTGAAAGACCAAACCCACAAACCCCGGCCCTACCCTCATTTTCGAAGCCACCGATTATATTCAAACAACTAGTTATAGTAACACGTGTGTTACACGTGTTGAATAAATAAAAAATTAATATAACAAAAATTATTAATTATAAAATAATATGTTAAGATATAATATCACTGAAATTATGTATTAGAAATGACTGTAAGTTATAAAATAGTGATATCAACTTTTTAAAACTTTATTTTTTTTCAAAGAAAAATAAATAAACGTTTTGTTCTAAAACAAACCGTATAAAAATGTCATTTTTAAAAATTTTCTTATTATAACTCTTAAATTTAATTAATTTTTGTTTTAAAAAAATAACTTTTTAAAAATACCAATTTTAAATACTTCATATTTTTAAAAAAAAGTCTTATGCTTTAAATAAATTTATTATTTTATAAAAAAATTGTTTATTTAGAAATAACAATAATAAATAGATCTCTTTATTAATTTATTAAATCTAAAAAAGTATTAAATAGTATTATTAGTAATTAAGGTAATTATTTAATAGGAGAGAGATGCGGGAAAATTTTGGTGAGAATGATTGTGGTGTTGACACGTGTCATCCCCAATACCTTTTTATTAGAATAGAAAGATAATGCAAACCAAAATTAAAAGTTAAACCAAATCCGTAATCTATACAAACCAAAAAAGACTATGCAATTAACTAAAAAACACAAGAGTTGGCGAAAATGGAGAAAGTGTTGTCCTTTAAAAGTGGAATATTTGGGTCCAGAAATTAGTATTAACTAAAAATGTAAATCGGAATGTTTCAAGGGAGGTAGAAGGCTTTGTTAATAAATAAATAATAATAATAATAATAATAATAATAATAATAATAATAATAATAATAATAGTAAAAAAAAACTCAAAATGTGCAATTAATTAAAGATTTTGTACAATAAATGATCCCAAAGCAATTTTTATTTTCTAATCATGAAAATTTGATGCGTGCTCAACATGTGACCTGGATGTCCACGTCGTCATGCTAAGTGTGTGACTCACCAAATTTTCATAATTATTCTCCTTCTCCCACCTACAGTCAACTTCATTTGTAAACAGTCTTAAGTTTTTAACAAATAAGTAAATAACATACTCAGTACAACTTACACTTCACAGTGTACCACTTCATCGGATTTAAACTTACGACTGAAAATGATCAATTATTATCATCATAAACTCAAAATAAAATGCTCAAATTTGAAATTTAACCAATTAGCAATGAGCCAATGACTATGAGTTAATCGTCAAATAAACAGGAATTTACACTGTGAATCTCCATCTACAACACATGAACATGTTATTCGATTGTTGTAGACGATGATGAAGAACATCAATCGTAATGTAGCGTTTAGGTTTTGAAAAACCGTACTAAGTAACACCATATCAATCGAATTTCGATGATGTTCAAAACTCCATCGAATTAGTATATATATATATATCACGCATATATGAGTATTGACTTACGGAATTTAGTGAAAATGATCTCTGGTTAACGGGAGTAAGCGATGATTATTACGTCTGGTTGTGCAGCAGAAATGGTGGTGATGAGTTACAACTTACAGGTTACAACTGTGTTGGTATTTATTCACTTATTAATAGTATTTATTCAGTGACGGCTTAGGGTTATGTTATGTGATATGAACCTAGTCAAACCAAAAGCAAGACCCACCTTTCTTTCGTATAATGGGCTAACAATGGGCCCTTACTTTTCCTTTTTTGTAATAAAAAAAACAGGTTTCCCTAAAAAAACTAGCAAGATGTTAGAGAAAGTAAAAGAAAAAACAGAATATTGCAGAGTTTTTTTTGAAAGGTGAATTTCATTCAATACCAATACCAAGTTAGTTGTTATTAGTGGGGTTTGAACCCCTGACCTCCCTGTTAAAAACCCAAACCACTACCACCACACCACTTAGGGGTGGGGCGAATTAATTTTGAAAACCCTCGTTACTTAATTTTGAAAACCCTCGTTACCTCCCTGTTGAAAACCCTAACCTCTCTTTTTTTAAATTAATTTTTTTCCATATGCTTCTCAACCAAAGATAGCAGAGTGTTTTAGTGTCGCTCGTTACGTCCTTTGCTTGCTTTTCTTTGTTAGTTTACTCCTTTGACCTTTTCTCTTAAAAAGTTAAAAATAAAGATATATTGAATTTAAAGCTTACACTATATTGATTTACCAATAATAATTTAATTATATTTATATTTAATCATTGTATTTTCAAATTTACAACCCTGTTCATATAATTGTAATAAATTTATAGTTGATTTTATTTGTGTGAATGAACATAATTGAAGCGATAAAATGTATGTTTGCTATAAGCAATTCAAAATGAAAGTCAAGTTTTAAGAGAAGGTAATTACGCAAGTGAGATTGCTCTTGACTACGCAGTGAAAGTTAAGATCAACGTCGGTCAATTATTAATATAGATTATAATCGGCTAATGGGTCATGGTTCAGATTATTAAAATTCAATTTGCTTAAAACAAAATACGTACAAGATTTAAAATAAAATTTTCAAATTATTCAATAACATAATATTTTTATCTTATAAATAGTTATAAAAAAATAAAAAATTTTGTGGTAGATTTTGTAGAGTAGTGAAATGGGGAACGCAATTAATTACACAAGTTACTTTCTAGAACTAGATTATTATCTGATAACAATAAATTGAAATGTATGTAATAATGTTGATATCGAAAAAGACAAAAGGGTAATATTTGTCCTGTTCATGTATGAAAAGCTTTTAAAAGAGTCCAAGATTTCAATCCCCCATACTAGTATACAGAACAGGAGTATAACACAATATTTGATTTAATTGTAACATTAGGACAAGCCAATATTTTTAATATAACCTTAGAATGAGAGAGTATTTTTTAAATTATAACCTTATCAAATATTATTCTTTTATTAAGTTACCTTCGAGTGGTGTAAATATAATTGCATATATAAGATAAAGTCTTAAATAATAAATAGTTATTTTCTTTATTTATTTCAATAACTATTTTAGATTTACCCTTTCACATGTCTTGCAACTCTTTTTCAAGTTTTATGATGATTATATGATTGTGTCGTGTGTACTACGAGAGTCGAAAACCTTTTTCAAACTGCCTCCCGACTCCTGCCCTCCACGTGATCTACTTCCACATCAGATTACCAGTTTACTTGTTTTTATTGATATTTTTCTTATATAACATCTTTTTATATATACTAAAAAACATAGTGGTAATCAGTGAAGCGTAAAGTACAATCATATGATGCGTAAATTCATTCTCCACACCCATCACATGTGTTATCAATTGCTGTTGCTTCCCTATTGGCCCCGTGCGTGTCCAGTGGCGGAGCCAGAAATTTTTTTTCTCCGGTGACAGTTTTTCCATTCTCAAGTAACCATGTATGATTGTCGGAATTTTCGGGTTGGATCAGTTCACATAAATAAAAAACAATAATATTATAAGGCAACTAACAAAAATACAACGCCATTAGAAAATAAAAAAAAACTTTACATTTGTAGTTTTTGTCTACGTGTAATCATCTTCAGAAAATAATCCATTACATCAATTGACATCTTTTTTGAAAAACTCTTTCTCAATGTAACAAATACCAGCATCGTTCATATATTCATTACTCATTTGATTGCGTAGTTCGTTCTTCACATGCTTCATTGAAAAAAAAACATCTTTCAATACTTGTCGTTGCAACTAGTAAAACTAATGACAACTTTAATAAGCGATAGACTAATGGATACACAAAATGTTTTTGGGTTTCCACCATCAACTTTACAAGATTAGGTATATTATTCAAATTGAAAAATCTTGTATCCCCTCTCACATTATCAATGTAGAAATGGAGTTCATACTCGAGTGTATTCATAACATCACAAATAAAATCACTTGGATACATCTTGACCAATCTTAATATCTTTGGTCGATCAAATTGTGAAATTTATCAAGCGGGCTTAAAGAACCCATGCACGTAAGCAATTCTGATGTTACCTCGTTAAAGCGGTCGCCAAGCTCTTGGATTTGCATATCAAGCACGGTGTTAATACCGTCGAATGGTGATATTGGTCTTTTGTCTTTGATTCTTTGGGTTAATGTATGGTTCGTTAAGTTTGCATTGTAAATAAAAATTTTAAAATGTTTAAAACATTTTGGATTAATGAAATATAGATTGAGCTTTATAGTTATACAAATGGACTTACTAGATTCAATAACAAATTAACCTATTAGTGATTATATGTGAACTTATTTTTTAAACTGAAATAAACTATTAATTTATATTTTAGTAGGATGAATATTTTAAAAACATTTTTGATTTTAGGGGTCATAATTTTTTTCATAGGGGTCGTAATTTTTTTCATAGGGGTCGTAAATTTTTTTCATAGGGTTGAAATTAAAAAATACACGAGGTTAATTGAAAAACGTCAATACACGTTAAATATAAAAAAAATTATGTGGGGCCGGATGACCCCCTCCCCACTTACGGTAAGTCCGCCATTGCCCGTGTCCCTCCCACCAACCCTCTCCAAAAACAATTAAATAATAAGAACTAACTATAAATAATAAATTTAGTTCATAATAAAATAAAAAGTATCTAAGAGCACTCATAGTCCGTTATTAGAAATACATGAGTGGGAGCTTTTATATTATATGAAATGGTTTTAACTTGTCGTGAGTGGAGTATAGAGAAAAATATTTCTGTTATTTGTAAATTTAAAAATTTACTGTTCAATCTTTATAAATTTATTAATATTTTTAAAAATAATTGTGAGTGAAAAATAAAAAAAATATAATATTAAATATATAAAAGTATATTATTTAATTGAAAGGAACGAGAAAAAAGTAATATTTTAATGTAATTATAATAATAAAAATAAAGAATTAAATGTGAGTACCTTAAAACAAATGAAGTTCAACTCTATGAGTAGACTCTTCATTTTATAATTTTATGTAAGTTTACCTTGTATTATTCTATGTATGTTTCGATATAATTTACCTATAATGAAAAAGAGAACGCGATGAACAGTAACATGAGGGCTTTTTGGGTATTTAACATGAGGGCTTTTTGGGTATTTCACCCGTCTTTGGTAACCGCGCCTGCGCTTTAAATATTATCAGATGTAGGTGGTGGCGGTGTGGCTTTGTTGGTGTTCGCCGGGGTGACTTCTCTGGTTTTGGTGATGGTTGTTGCCGTTCGTCTGCGCCGGCGAGCCTCGACTTCCGCACCGGTGGTGGTTGTGGCCCTTTAAACATCGCTAACGCTGTCCGTTTCAGTCGGTTTTCTGGTTCGGTGGTGGTGCTGACCGTTCATTTCCGCCAATGCGGCCCTCGACCTGCGCACCTGCAGCCATGTGGTGTTATTGCCAACGCCACCAGTGTTTGGTGGTTTTGACTATCATTGGCGGCTCCGATGCACCCATGTATCGCCGTCTCCATGGACAGTGGTGCATGTTGGGATAGGCCTAGATCTGTCCATTTCGACGCCTCCGGTGGTCCGTTGACCGCCTTTGGTGGCGTCCACGCAACCGTGACATCGGTGCCTTTCAAATTTGCTCGATGACGATGGCACATGGCACATCTGAGAGCCCTAATCTGGTTTGTGATTATGCCGGTACTGGCCGATGTCTGTCGATTGTAACTTCGTTGGCTGACGGTTGGCTACCTTTGCTGTTGTGTGCGTGACGATTCGCTCTTGTCGTGTCGGCCGCTGGTTGAATGCATTCGGTGATGTCTGCGTAAATTGTTGCTAGAGTTGGGTGTTTTAAAAAATCTCCAAACACCATCTGTAAGGCTATGATTTTTGTATGAGCCTTTTGAGTTCTTCTTTTTGACAATTGATTTTGGGTTTTATCGTTTGGCTATGATTGTCGCTTTTTTCGTCACCTCATTTCTTCCTTGGAATCCAATAGGCCGCTAATAGAACTGAATTTGTTCGGTTTGGTGGATGAGATGGGTGTTATTGTTTGTTGCTTATGTCGATGATGATGAATGTGTATTCATCTGAGACTTTTATGATGTTGGGTATTACCTCTTCTGGGACTGTTGGTTTGCAGCTTATAGTCAGGTCATGCTTTGTTTGTTGTTGGTGATCTGTTCCTGATGGGTTAGATTGTGGTTTGTTGGTGCCGATGATGATGGATGTTTGTCTGTCTGAGGCCTTTTTCTTTATTTGTTTTGTGGTTATGATGATACACCATAACAAACGTCGGTTGTCCTGGCTTGGCAA
>BJCN01122998.1:0-12014 GCA_018326445.1 Flaveria brownii
TTCTTTAGAGTACTTGATTTCAACAAAAATCGATTGGTAATATCAGTAAGGTCTTCATTCTTATGTCCGACAATTGAATTAAACTCCTTCTAAGCTTGGGCTTTCTTGTCCTTCTTCAGATCTTCATTTCCATCATAGAATTCACATAGAGCATCATATAAAGACTTTTCATTCTTATGTTCAGCAAATCGATTATAGATATCAGGTGCAAGACAGAGATTTAATGCTCTAAAAGCTTTCTGGTCTCTATCAATTAGCTTCAGATCCTTCTCGTTAAACGTAGTTGGGTCCATGTTTTCAGACACGGTACCACCAACAGTGACCGTTGGTTTGTGCGGACCAGTGATGATAGATTCCTATTGGTTATGGTCGGTGTAGAAGAAAAACTCTTTGAGACATCTCTTCCAATCTTCAAAGTTGTCACCATTTATGAGTCTCAGAGGTCTGTTAGGAGCTACACTTTCTAAATCTATAAGGGTGAGAGAAGTCATCTTTGACATGCTAGTTTCACAGAAGAAATGACAATTTCACAGGAAATAAACAATTTCACAGATCTAGTTTCGCAGCCCAGATGGTAATTTCCCTAACAATTTCGGCAGCAATTTCGCTAGCCGGAAGCTTGAAAATACTTAGTTTCGCCGACAGTTTCGCACAAAACAAGCTTGAACTTTCGTTCAGTGGTACTTTTGACAGCAATTTCGCTTGGAAGATGAACACAAGCATTATTGAACTTTCGTTCAGAGTTTCTATTTTTACAGATATGCTAAAAACAACTACGAAGTGTAAAACACTTGTTGTTTCGCTGAATGAAGATGATAGTTTCGCTGGATGATCAGTAGATTCGCTGGATGAATCTAAAAACCCTTTTTACTTCAAAAACAACTGAAATCACCCAAATCTCAATGGATTTGAGATCTGATGATTCACAGAGTTTTCCCAACCAATAACAAGTAAAATTCAATCAACTTCCATATCAAATACACTCAGATTTGATCCAGACTTGATGAAATAGTGATATTGAACAAAAACAACCAAAAACCTCAAACAATCAACAACCCTAAGGCTCTGATACCATTTTGTTGGTCCATTTGATCGATTTTCAGTTAAAATGATTAGTTGAGTCCTTCAATATCATAAACAATAACAAAACAATAAAGGTGAAGATCAATAAGAATAAGCTAAATGTATTCTAAAATAAGCAATAATTATCTAATACAATCAAAAGAAGAAAAGATCAATATATTTAAGTGAATAACAGCTTACAAAAGTCTCTTGCAACACAAATACTCGATTAGGGTTTTTGCAAGGATACCCAGCAATGAACAAGATCAAATCTATATATAACAGTCCTAGTTTCGCAGACAGTTTCACTATCAGCAAAACTGTGCTGCCGAAACTATAGTTTCGCCCGACAGAAACAGCAGTTTCGCCGGGTGAACTTAAACAGCTGACTATGAGCGAAACTACAGTTTCGCTCATAGTTTCTCTGGACTACAAAACTACATAAAGTAATCAACATACAAAATTAAACTAACATTAAACCTATTACAAAGTAATATAAACATAATCTAATCTAAGGTGAGTCCAACCTATACTTGATCTTCAATGTTCATAACCTAGCCTGACCTTGTTGGATGTGTTGTAATTTATGGTTGTGATTTGTGTTTTACTATTGAAAAGGTTGTAATAATTAAATGTATTTGTTCTATCATTTGGGCTATTTAATTTTTTTATTTTTCATTTGGTATATAAAGTAAATAGGTTAGTTTTATTTTATTTTACTAGAAAAATGTATTTAGGGTATATTTTGTAAAAGAAGATGCAACAAAGTTGGGTTTTGGTTTGGGCCAATTCTGGGCCCAAAGAGCGTTGTAGCTCCTAACGGGATTTAAGCCCAATAACCAAAAATAGATTTATGGAGGTCCAAAGGAGTTTGTAGCAGAAGTTAAAGTCCATCAAGAAGCCTAAAGAAAATGAAAGAATCACAACGTAAAGTGGACACTTGAAGCATTTGGATGCGGGATCAAGTGAGAGTTCACAGACACAACACTTGTGTTAAATTTTACCCTTACGAAAGACCTATTGACCACACTTGTTTCGGTCAACAAGTGGTGTCAAATTAGTTAGCTATGGTTATGAACTTATTGTTATGTGTTGTGTTTGTGTGGTTGATTTACTTTCATTGTTTATATGATGTTTTGATATGCATAGTTATCAATTTAAAGTCAACAACAAACAAAAAATCGGTTCTTTTGAAATCATTAACATGGGTAATAAAATGGTTTTATTAAAGGTTAATGTTGTCACAATAAAATTGGGTTTTATTAAAGGAACCTTGAAAATTAGTTTCACTAAAGTACATAAAGTTTTCAAAAACTAGAATTTAATGAAACTCAAAAACAAGAAAAACCCTTTCATAAAACAACTTAAACACTATCCTTTTATACAATACTCTAATCACATGGGAACTATTTGTGGGATAAAGGTCACCTACCCACATTTAGGAAACTTGTGTGTTTGAGATAGGGTTACCATATTTGTGGGATAAAGGTCACCTAACTACTTGTATAAGTAAACTCACATGTGTTTATAAGTAGGATGACTTGAGTTAGAAACCATGTGAATAGGGTCACCGAAGCATGGTGTCCAATGGTGTTGATGGGATTAAATATGCCAACTAAACATAAAGATGTTTAACCAATCCCATAAAACTAGAAGTTGCAAAGGGTTGCAATTATCAAACGTTGACTACCTTGTTAATTTAATTAATAGGATAAAGGTCTCCTAACCAATATTTAAATGCAATATTGGATTCTAAATTTTACTTATTAATTGTCTATGAGACATAAAACGGTATTAGTAATTAAAATTTTATAATAAAAAATACTAAAATTTACTTTATTAAATTGTGTAGATGGCCACAAACAACAATGCTATCACCATGACCATCCATAACCTATTACTAAGAACAATCCTTGAAAAGGATCATCCCAACCACAATAACTTTATGAATGGGAATCAAAACTTAAGAATTGTTCTCAAGAAAGAGAAGAAATCCTATGTGTTGGACGATCCTATTCCCGATGAACCCAACACTAATGATGAAGATGCCTACAACGATTGGATTAAGCATAATAAGGATCGGTGCAAGTTTCTTTCCTCATGTTAGGAAACATGATTCCTGAGATTTAAAAGGATTTTAAACATCATGGGGCATACGATATGATTACCCAATTGAAGGAAATGTTCCTTCAACAAGCAAGGGTAGAACGCCTTGAAACGGTTCGGGCACTTAATGCATGTCACATGGATGAAACCTAATCGGTGTCATCTTAGGTACCCAAAATGAAAAGCCACATTGATCGCCTCGAAAGGCTGAATTGTCCTGTCTCTAAAGAGTTGGCCACGGATTTGATCCTCAATAGTCTAACCAAGAAATTTGAGGCATTTGTCATGAACTATAACATGAATGGATAGGACCAGAGCATTGGGGAACTTCATGCAATGCTCAAAACGGCTGAATCAGGGATGGGAAAGAGGGTTTTACCAGTTCTCACAATCAATGAGGGTGGCAATAAGAAGAGGCATCACCCCGAACCCTAGGCAAATGTTGCCAAAGGCAAAGGACACATCAAAGGGAAGGGTAAGGGAAAGGCTAAAGAGGAAGCACCAAAACCTAAAGAAAAGAAGCCAAAAGTTACCAAGAATAATCCATGTTTTGAATGTGGTGAGATAGGACATTGGAAAAGGAATTGTCCAACCTATATCAAAGAGTTGAGAAACAAGAGGAATACAGGGTAGACCTCAAGTACAACTTTCATGATTCATATTGAACTTAATTTTATTTCTTCATACACATGGGTATTGGATACCGGATGTGGAACTCATATTCATAATTTGTTGCAGGGGTTCAAAAGAAGTAAACATTTCAAGAAAGCAGACACTAGTCTCTTTATGGGCAACGAAGCAAAAGTTGAAGTCGAAGCCCAAGGAGACTAAATTTTGAAGCTTCCAAGTGGTTTGGAAGTTATTTTGAAGAACATTTTGTATGCTTCTAGTTTGACTAGCGATATTATTTCTGTTTCCCTTCTAAGACAATATGGTTATGTTTTAAAGATTGTTAATGTTGGTATTTGTTTTTTAATGGATAATGTGCTTTATTTTAAGGCTATGCCTTTTAATGGTATTTATGAATTAGTTCATGATGACACATCCTTGATAACTCATTGTACCAATCAAGCACAAAAAAACTCAAAATGGGTTTAAGTAAGACATATCTTTGGCATTGTCGTCTTGGTCACATAAACAAGAATTGCATTCAAACACTTCAAAAGAATGGTCTTTTGGATGCAAATGAAGATGAATCATGTAATAAGTATGAATCTTGTTTACAAGGAAAGATGACCAAGGAACCCTTTAGTGGCACTAATGAAAGGGCAAAAGATTTATTAAGAATCATACATTCAGATGTATGCGGTCCGTTTAAAGCAATGACAAAGAATGGTGAAAGATACTACATTGCCTTTATCGGCGATTATAGTCGTTATGGTTTTGTGTACTTGCTAAGACACAAAGATGAAGCTTTTAAAATGTTCAAAATCTTCAGAAATGAAGTAGAAAATCAACTCAACAAAACAATCGAAGTTCTTCATTCAGATGGAGGAGGTGAATACCTTAGTGATGGTTTTTAAGATCGTCTTAGAAGTTGTGAGATCATCTCATAACTTACTCCACGGGAACACCACAATATAATGGTGTGTCTGAAAGGAGGCACCGAACCCTATTGGATATGGTTCAATCTATGATGGCTAGATGCACATTGCCTCTATCATTATGGGGTTTCGCATTGCTCTCCGCAGTCCGTATTCTAAGTTCCTTATTGAAGGAACTACTAATAGAACAGTGGAACTTGAGGAGGATCAAGAACCACAAACCGATACACGTTTGGTTGATATTAGCAATCAACAAGAGGTTGTTGAAGATGATCAAGTGGTAGATCAATACACACAAATGGTTGTACCATCGATTAACTTCAAACTGGTTGATACTAGCAATCAATTGGTTGTACCATCGATTAACTTCAAACTGGTTGGAAGTAAGTGGGTTTTCTAGAAGAAAACCGATATGCATGGAAACTTGGATACTTATAAAGCAAGACTTGTAGTAAAACGTTTCACTCTAACTCAACGGGTTGATTATGACGAGTCTTTTTCGCCTGTAACAATGCTAAATTCGATTAGGATATTATTTACCATAGCCGCATATTATGACTATGAGATTTGGCAAATGGATAATAAAATTTCTTTCCTCAATGGACATCTTGAAAAGAATGTATATATGGTTCAGCCTAATGGTTTTGTCAATCCACAACATCCTAAGAAAGTATGCAAGTTAACGAAATCAATCTATGGATTGAAACAAGCATTGAGAAGTTAGAACCACTATTTTGATGAAGAAGTCAAGAAATTTGGATTCATCAAAAACGTTGATGAAGCATGTGTGTATAAGAAAGCTAGTGGGAGCATTGTCACACTCTTAGTATTGTATGTTGATGATACTGTACTATTTGGAAATGACATTCCAACCAAGGAAGGTGTAAAAACCTGGCTTGGAAGTTGTTTTTCCATCAAAGATCTTGGTGAAGCTACCTACATCCTGAATAAAGATCTATAGGGATAGATCAAGGTGGTTAATAGGTTTAAACCAAAGTGCATACATTTATAAAATATTAAAAAGATTTAAAATGGAGAACTTTAAGAAAGGTTTGATACCTATTGAAAGAGGGACAAAATTGAGTGCATCTCAATGTCCAAGCTCAAAGGATGAACAAGAGAAGATGAAAGGAGTCCCATATGCATCTGCTATAGGATCCATCATGTATGTAATGATATGCACTGGACCAGACGTATCATGTGCTTTAAGCATGACGAGTAGATTACCAGCAGAAACCAAGAAATAGCCATTGGATGGCTGTTAAAAGAATATTGAAATCCCTTAGGAGGACTAAGGATATGTTTCTAATATATGGATCTGGTGAGGAGAAACTCATTATAAACGGTTACATGGATATGAGTTTCCAAACTGATCGAGATGATTCTCGATCACAATCGGGATATGACCTCATTATGAATGGAAAGGCAGTCTCTTAGAAGAGCTTAAAACAAGATGTGGTAGCATTATCCACTACAGAATCAGAATACATCGCCGCTTCATTGGCATAATAAGAAGTTGGATGGTTAAAGAAATTCATTGCAGACCTAGGGGTGGTCTATACCATTCAAGAACCTCTAGAAATCTTTTGTGACAACAAGGGTGCGATTGCTCAAATGAAGAAACCTCGTGCACATAAAAAGACAAGGCACATTGAGCGGAGATTCAACTACAAAGGGATGAAGTCAGTAAGGGAAAGATATGTATTCTCAAAGTTCACACCGATCAAAATATTGCGGATCCACTCACGAAGCTCCTCGAAAGGCCAAAGCATGAGAGTCATACTTGTGCCTTAGGACTCAGATATTCTAGTGATTGGATTTGATCTATTTAGTATTTGGATATTGGAACAATTATTATTATGACTCTTTCATATGATTATGGTATTTAGATCCATGAATAAGTTAACTATTCTAAATGTCCGTAGTCGATCATACTTGTGGGAACAAATATGAAGGTAAGACTATTATGCACTTGGACTGGTGGATATTCATTAGGTATGAATATAGAGCAAAAGGTTGCTACCAAAGTTCATAAATATTTATAGGATACAAATATTGGACTGACCCGCTCTCAAATGTTACTGCATGAAATCTTTGTGATTGATCATAAGTAAATTTGAGTAAATGAGAATATCATAGTATCCTCCGACCTGAGATACATATTGGGTCTTAATGTTCACCAAATATTATACTTTGACCTAGTTTTTTGTTGTTCTGAAATATGGACAGTACATAAGGCTAAGTTCATATGTGGTAGAAGGTGGTTATGAGAGACGTATGTAGTCAGGATGGGATTTGTCCCTCTTATTCGTTAAGAGTAAGATGTCTAAAGACTCCTAAAGTTAAATCAACAGACAGTGATCACTATGTGTCTCTGGATTTAACAAGACATTTGTGACATAAGGATAAAATGATAGACTCACCTAAATCATATTCAAGTAAGGGACTTGAAGAGGATGATGTTATTGAATGGCACTTCGTCATACGTATTAGGGGTAGTAAACAATTTTTATGCGGTATTTGCTACTTGCATCAATCTTCTGTGTATCTTGTGCAAGTAGGAGATTATCAGATTCGGTCTGCCAAAGACACATATTGAATTGATGTGCCTAGTACGTTATGATCCAAGTCAGGTCATACCCAATAACAAGCTAGGCAAACACCTACAATATTTATTTGTTGATATAATAAAAAAAATAAATATTAACACTTAAAGTATTTAGAAATTGGGTTTTTAAATATTTGAACTTGTAAAGTAAATGAATTATATGGATAATTATATATAGAGAGAGTATTCTATATTGTTATTTAAATGGTTGAATAACAATGTATATTGGCTTATAATATGATGTATGCTATATGTATTATGTTGTGCTACAATTTTATAAAAATGTGACATAAATAATATGCAAGAGATAGAAGAAAAATAGTTTAAAAATTAGAGAGGGAAAGAGGAAAAGGGGTCGGCCCTTCCTCTTATTGTCTCTCTCTGTTTATTCTTTCTAGAACATGTATTTGATGTAATGTTTCTTGGGGTTTTGAATATACATTAAGTGTAAGACACTCCGTTCATATACACATTCACAAGAACACAGAAAAGGCTCCATGAACTCTTTCTTCCTCTCTTTCTTTCTCGGCCAAGTAACAAGAAAGAAAAAGAGTTCTTTTCAAGTGTTGTGAAATCCTAGCAACTAGGGTGTTTTGTTGGAAGCTTGGAGGGTAGACACATTTGAGGCCTTCTTCTTTGGTGACTTTCATTCAACATTCATCTTCCTTAATTTCCTCCCAAGAGGTTGTTCTCTAAAATACTCTATGTTTGTTTAGTAAACATGAACTTTCATATATCGATCCATAATGGGTTTTCAACATATAAAATGATTTATATAAACTTTCTGGAACAAGTTTTAAAACTCTAAATCTTTGCTGCTTTTTTCTTCATTTTATTTGGATAAAATGACTTTGATAAACTTGTTAAAACCCAACACAAATCATTCGGGCATCAAATTTTGCATCTGCTAAAAGCTATATGGATCAGTCGTTCCTTCAGCTGGTGGTTTTTGTGGTTGTAGAGGAACCCACTGAGATGATTGCGATGCTGGATACGGGTATATTGCTCGCACGTTATAGACGCACCGTTTGGCTCCAGTCTGTTTCTCTTGGGTATGGCACGTATTCTCTTCCTGCATATAAATCATGATAATGTCTTTGTTGAGTTAAATCATTGTACCTTTGGTTGAGAAATAACTGATGTTGGTACTTCAGGTTTCTTAAATATAAGTTTTGTCTCTCCATTGCCTTCAACTGTAGTGCCATCGCCTCTTCATGTCTGCCTTTTGCAAAGATTGATTCTGGGTTGTTCATGTCATATTGGTATCGAGCAATGGCAGACCATTGCCAATACTCATTAGGCCTCATCCTTCTGATCCTTTCTTCTACTGATGGTGCTACAGAATGTATTCTAGTAGGAATGGGTGTGTGTTTCAAGCCATCCCCTTTTTTAGTGCATCCTTCATCCTCCTCCTTATCTTCCTCTTCCTCTTGGTCATCATCATCCCCTGACTGTAGGGGTAGAGCATTTGGTATCCTTCCCAAGAGTACTTCCTTAGTTCCTTTATCCTTCAACATGACTTAGGTGTTAGTCTTCTTGTAATACAAAGACAGTTTGCTGAATTTGTTAACCATGAAGAACTTATGTGGTTTGACAATATGTTGTGTGTTTTTCCCCAACACCACTTGTGTTCTCATAAGGGATATGATTAGTCTGCAATGCGGAATCATCTTCTTATCTGCTCTTTCCCTACTGTCCTAAACATTTATCAAGATTAAGTGCCTTAATGAGAGCAGCCTTCTTTCTGTTAACAATGCATGTATTATATGCATATCTGTTTGCCTAATGGTGTTCTTATCTCTTAGATTTGGTATGATATTGAACATGCTGATTATGTTTAAGATTTTTGGCATGATATGCATCTGACTCTTTGCACATCAACCCCTGTGCTTTTTAAAAACATGTCTTGTAATATGGCCATATCTTCTTTTGGTGCTAAACTCATTGTTCCAAATGGCTGCTTTAATAGGGAATTCGTACTGATTTGATGGTCTTGAATCAAAGTTCGCAACCTACCGGATGGTGTCGAATGACATGATCATTTCCTTTTTTCCAATCCACCCCCTTAATATGGTTGTATGAGGGGGTTGTCACCATCCTCCCAATCTAATGTCAACATCCATTATAGAATTGTCTTTCTTGAAATATTATCGTTATAGCT
The DNA here is from genome assembly GCA_018326445.1 of Flaveria brownii. NCBI lineage: Eukaryota > Viridiplantae > Streptophyta > Magnoliopsida > Asterales > Asteraceae > Flaveria > Flaveria brownii. Next base: position 9,482 of record BJCN01122998.1, read on the forward strand.
TTCATCATCAAATGTCAATGTTGTCTCCCATCCTAAACTCCTAAACTTTTCCACTATCCCAAAAGCCTCAAAGTCTTCTAACAATGAAGCCCATTCACAAACAAATATGTTATCTATGTTCATCACCCCTTTTTCAAATTTCCCTATGTAAAGCTCCTTTTGCCATCATGGTTCATGATTAGAAAGTTTTCTAGCACGAATAAGTTGGGTCTTGGCCCCTTACCTTGATCGGCCGGTGTCATGTTTTCATCTTGTAACTCACCCTGACTTTGTTTCTTTTGTTTCTTAGAAGATCTTGATAATTTAGGTTGTTTACCCTTTGACTTGCTTCTAAACAGATGCATAGTTCCTACAAAACACACACCACCATAATTACTTTAAAATTTCTAAATGTTGGGTCAACCTCTGTGCAATGGTTCATTAGTGTGTTCTCATGGTGTCATGGTCCACTTTACATCTTATGATTATGACAATTCATGAAAACATACTTTTACTTCATTACATGAATTTCCTAATTGATTCATGTTCGTATAAACATAATGTTCATGTGAGCTTCTCAATTCATGTTTTGCCATAGGTTGTCCCAACCTTTTCAAGATCCTAACTTTTCATCCCAAACCCTACCATTGTTAATGTATATAAGCATCTATCACTTCTAAAGATGTAACAATATGCTTTAAGCTTACATTCATATCCATATACAAGGGTATCGCATACAAATCATCATATAATGAGTTATAGATCATGTGATTTGAGTTTTGTGATAAAAACGTACCTTGAAGATGTTAATAGTTTGAAAGTATCAAACTTGTCTTGAATTGCAAAGATCCCTAAATTACCTGAATGTTAAACTTCTCAATTCTTACAAACCCTTGTGAGGATTAAAAATCTAACTTGAGATTCGTGTTTCTCTCAAAAACTTATCCATAATGGACAGTAAAAACGTGTGATTTGGTTGAGATTTGAGGGAATTGTGTTTGGTGGAAGTTAGGGTTGTTGATGAGAAAGAGAATTTTTGGGTGTGGGAGATGAAGAAGTGGTGGAAAAGTGGGTGAATGTGGTGTTTAATTCATGGATGGGGTGTTAAATGGGGATGTGTGGTTGAAAATTGGTCAACAAAAGTCAAAATTAGGGCTGAATGCCTAATCGGTGAATGATATGTCGCCACCCAGCTTATCATACGCCAATGGGCATATGTGGGGGTGTCTGATAGGGCGTATTTGAGAAAAATTCCAGAGACTTTTAAAGGAGTGGCGTATGATACGCCCACCCCCGACGTGTCATACATTGGTATGCATCATTTTGGCCTAATTTAGTTAATATTTGAAACTTACTTATCCACACCCCTCACATAATCATACTTTGTCTCGATGCACATAGAACATACCTAACTTTTGTGCTATAAATCCCCACACTTGAGAGTAACCATCGAATGGATGTTAATCAAGAGAACTTAGGAGAGTAACTAATAATACAATTAACGAGAAAATAAAATAAATGAAAATAAAAAATTCAAAGCAAAAATACTAACTCACTTTTGTAGGAATCACGGTTACATTTAGCATATGAAACAAGTTTAAACCCCTTGGTAATCCCGATTGGACGAGTTATAGTCTTGTGAGGGTTTGTAGTGAACACACCCATAAAGTTCGCGGGTTGCCTCCTGTTAGCGTTAAATTTAAAGTCTTCAGACGGACTTGTTACCTTGTATGATTACGTAGGGGGTGTTAAATAGGGAAGGTTCTACAAAGTGCTTAAGAAGAAGCTTTTGGATGAGTGAGATTGTCCATTGATATCATTAGCTTCTGAATATGGTTTTAGGCTATGATCGTTTATCACTTGACAGAGATGATCCTCAAAATCCTCAATTTCAATGTCCCCGTAGCTTCCTACATGCGTAACAAGGTATGGACCTGTCCATTTACTTTTGAATTTCACTGGAAAAAGTTTTAACTGAGAGTTATATAGCCACACTTTCTATCCTTCCTTGTAAGTCTTTTTCCTTAACTTCGCGTCATGCACTACTTTCATTTTCTCTTTGTAGGCAGAAGCTTATTCATAAGCTTCATCGCGTAATTCTTCCAACTCACATATGTGAAGCTTTCTTGGTTTACCTGCAACATCATAATCTATGTTAACATTCTTAACAGCCCATAAAGCTCGATGAGCTAATTAGACCGGTAAATGGCATCCTTTACCGTGGACCAATCGTTAAAGTGTTGTACCTATAGGAGTTTTATAAGTTGTACGATATGCCCATAAGGCATCATCCAACTTTGTGCGCCAATCTTTACGGTCAGCGGGCATAGTTTTCTATAAAATTTGTTTAATTCGCCTATTAGACAAATCTACTTGGCCACTTGTTTGAGGGTGATATGGCGTGGCTATCTGATGATCAACTCCATACCGTTTAAGCAATTTGCAAAATTTTATGTTTTTGAAATGTGATCCCCCATCACTGATGATCACACGACGGATTCTAAATCATAAAAATATATTTGATTGAACGAATTTGCAAACGACAGCTTGATCA
>BJCN01123011.1:0-13737 GCA_018326445.1 Flaveria brownii
TATGACTGAAATTATGTATTAGAAATGACTATAAGTAATAAAATAGTGATATTAACTTTTTAAAAATTTGCTTTTAATTTTTTCAAAAAGAAATAAATATTTTATCCTAAAACAAACTGTATAAAAGGTCATTTTTAAAAATTTTCTATTATAACTTCCATATTTAATTATTTTTGGTTTTAAAAAATTAACTTTTTAAAAATACCAATTTTAAAATATTTCATATTTTAAAAAAAAGTCTTATGCTTTAATAAATTTATTATTTTATAAAAAATATTTATTTAGAAATAATATTAATAAATAGATCTCTTTATTAATTTATTAAATCTGAAAAAATGTTAAAATAATATTATTACTAATTAAGGTAATTATTTAATAAGAGAGAGAGGCGGGAAAGTTTTTGTGAGAATGATTGTGGTGTTGTCATGTGTCATCCCAAGATACCTTTTTATTAGAGTGAGAAGATAATAAGTATCTCATTTTATTTGCAAGATAGATAAATCATGTAATCACAACTCAAAATGACATGAGGTAGGTAAGGGCTCTATCATTTCTTACACAATTGCCTGAAACTAGTGTCGCCTAAATAAAATTGTGATTAACGGCAAAGATACAAACTTAGATGTAGTCTAAAAGTAGTGATGGTATATCATATGTGGGTTGATTCAAGTACGGTCATGATGTAAATCCCTATGCATCATAGCTATAAGAGATGTTTCAAAAGAGGAGAAGATAGGCATCTCATATTTGTAATTTTGCTTATTTTGTTTTCGTAAAATTGTTTATATAATTTTGCCTAGAGATACACGAAATCAACTATCGTGCTAAAACTAAAAGCACCATTGGAATTTAAAAAGAATGAAGTTGATTGCAAAGACGCAATCGGGTGAACACATTGAAGATATACATGTGCCACATCGTTGGATGCTTCTAAAAAGTTGAGTTTTATAAAAACTAAATTTAAAAAGTATAAGTCATATCATTTAATTAACACGTCACATGTCACATAATAAAAAATAAATGAAGTTAAAAACTTTTTATGCTGAAATTATTATTAGTAACAAAACTAAATGTTAGGATTACCATTGATATTGGTCAATTGTTAATAGTTTTATCGTTAAAATCTAATTTTCCTTATTAAAATCTTAATTTTGAATTAATGTTAATTCATTTTTAGCAATTATCTGTGTTAAGTTTGAATGAACAATAACAACCTTTGGATAATTTGTGATACTTAGGAACCAAATTTACGATACACGTAAACTAAAGACCATGTGTATTTGACACTAGAATAAAACACAATTTTTTGTAGGCAAAATAATATATAGTTTTAAGTCACTGATACTTTTCCTTGATTTGTGGCATAATTCCCCACGCTTTTTGTAGTTTTCTTGTACACAAGTCCTAATTTCTTGAGTTTCTTTCTTTTTCATAGTCAAAAATTGTGACTTAATTTTCCATTTTGTTTCTTTTGACAATATTAAATGTTATAAAACATAGGTTGTATATTTGTTATCAAATTTTATGTATTGTTGTTTCGCTAGAAATAATTGAGATTGAACTTCATATAATTTATTTTATGAGTTATTTAATTCGTTGTATTTTATAGATTAAAAATATCAAACATTCTAAACAAAAAGATTGCTTAAACATGTTACTTAGAGTGCCAAAAACATCCATAATAGTTTTTTTTCTCTAGTAAAGAAGATAATGTATGATATGAAAAAGAGAGGAAAGATAGACATATCAGATAAAGAAGTCCAAAAACATGTTAGAGCATTCAAAATTCATCCCTCGTACTCATTCTTAAAGTACATTAAAAATCATTATTTTTTCTCTTTTTTTCCTAATTAAATAATATTTTTTCATAACTTTATCATTATTTTTCTATCTTATCTACTCATAACCATTTTAAAAAATATTTAAAAAAATATAGGTGTTGTACCGTGTTGTACGACCCTCATAAATTATCCATGTCTTTCAATCACAACCACTTACAATATTTCCTTATAATATAGGGCACCACCCATATAAAATAAGGAACGGGCGCTGTGAATGCTCTTAATAAAGAAGAGGAAGAGGGAGAACACATTTTTTAGGTGTTTTTGGAGTTGTTTTTTTTTTATAAGAGGGACAAACCTCGAGCGCTCAGACTTTGGTATGAGTGATAACTTGTGCATTTTTAGCACTCCTATTGTGAATGGTATTACCACAATATGAGTGGCAAGGCTCGTGATATTAAGTGATGGCACATGACTTGAAAACCTATAAAAGAAACTTATATGTATAAATATATTCGATGCCTTAAAAATAATAACTTTAAATAAATAAAGTACAAAAAATTGAGAAACAAAATTTAGATTTGCCCTTTGTAACAGTTGTTTATATCATCACTCATTCACTCGATTTGTGATGGTTCTATGGGGCCATGAAGGTATGGGTAAATAAGCAACTCTGAAAAATAAAATATAAATAAACGCGCTACTATATTGTTTAAATATACGGATAAATAATTGTTTCTGCTTTCAAGTATAGTAATCAAAATAATCAATAAGATAAAAATATTCATTTACCTACATCATTCTAAAATGTATTTATATTTAACAATTGATAAGACTTTTCTTTTGATTTATATGTCTCACCAAACAAGCGTTTACATTTATGTATAAACATTTCTTTTGATAATTTTATATCTCTCCATCTAAGGAATAAAAAAGTGTATTTTGCATAATCAATCATACATGAAGATCTTTGTCACCTAAGGAAAATTGAATATATTTGATGCTTGAAGAAAATTTCCCGTCGGAATTTTCTAATTGTATGGTAAAGAGAACTGAATAACTTGTTCATATATTTTGTTTCAAATTTTCGTACTTCAATCTTTGTTGTATGAGTTGCACGAAATCTACTTTTGAATAATATAACAACACTTCTGGACAAGGTAACAATCTAAATAAAACTCAAAGAATGGTATTAATCTTTGACTCTTTTTTGTATGAGTTGCACGAAATCTACTTTTGAATAATACAATAACACTCAGGGACAAGGTAACAATTAAAATGAAACTCAAAGAGATTGTAAACATAAATAGTATGTTCGGGTTTACATGAAAGAGAGAAATTCTACATATATCTTAAGACCAAGATGTAACTTTATATAAAGCATTGCAATTGTTTATAGAAAGGTTATTACAATTTATAATATATTTGTAACTAATAATATGACAACTTTTTATTTGACGAGAAAATTAGTCAAATTGTTATAATTGTTTTGTCGAACTTACACCAGATCTGAAAATTTAACTAAGAGGATCGATTTGAGTGAAGATATAAGGTGAGTAGTAACTTCTACTAAGGGAGGACGGAGCACCACTCGAGTACCCCTTGGGTTCGCCGTTACCCGCCTGGGTACACCGCCGCCACCCCCTGCGGGTACCCGGCGGGTTGTTATCGTCAGGTTGTAGTAGCCGAGAGCAACCCGTAATCAAACGGCTATATAATGAATGTTTTAGATGTTTTAAGTATTTCAGGGTACTTCGTTCATATCAGGATTTATTACCCTAACTCAAATTCGTGATAAGGTAACCATGGAATTAGCATAAAGTCTAATTGTATTGTTAAATGCGCGGCCAGGCGCACATGCACATGCCACGTATAAAGATGTATTCTTATTTAATCATGCTAATTTTCATTTTTCCGTTATAGATGCATTAACAAATTATTATCATGGTCCTTCTTTACTATATGTATATAAATAATAAATAAAATAAAATAAAATACAATAACAATTCCAAATCTTTTTCACCCTTATTGAATTCGCATGATGTAATGCATCACCATTCTTTATTCCCTAAACAATTCCTTGATGGACTTTATTTAGTCTTTCAAAACACAATAACTCCCACATGGTATATAGCCATCATCACACTCCAAAAGCGCACCATCATCAAACCGAACCCATGGTGGTCTTCTCACACCCCATCTGGCGCAAGCCCATGGTCCGAACCCTCGACCGACCCACCATCTTCCTCACCGGAGCCCTATCGTCGCTACTGATCCTCTGGGCCTTCTTCTTCTTCACAACACTCAACACCCCACCCAAACCCGACCCCTGCTCCTGCACCCGACCCGACCCGGCCCACGACCTCCAATTCGACCCACCCATCTCCACCTTCTACGACGACCCAACCTTCGGCTACACCGTCAACGAACCCATCACCAATTGGGACCATAAACGGCGCACCTGGCTCAGACTCCACCCCTCGTTCGAACCCAGGTCCAAAGATCGAGTCTTGATCGTCACCGGCTCACGGTCCACACCATGCAAGAGCCCCACAGGTGACCATTTTCTGTTAAGATTCTACCGTAACAAAGTGGATTACTGTCGGATCCATGGGTATGATATCTTTTACAACAACGTGTTACTTGACCCACATATGCCCTCGTGTTGGGCCAAGATCCCTGCGGTTCGAGCCGCGATGGTCGCCCATCCTGAGGTCGAGTGGGTCTGGTGGCTCGATGAAGACGCTGCGTTCACCGATATGGAGTTCAAGATCCCCTTCGATCGGTATCAAGATTACAACTTTATCGTTCATGGGTGGCCCAAAGAGGTCTACGAGAAGAAAAGCTGGTTAGGGTTGAACGCAGGGTCGTTCTTGATTCGAAACTGTCAGTGGTCGTTGGATTTTCTGGACTCGTGGGCCGATATGGGCCCACGATCTGCGAACTTTGGAAAATGGGCCGGAATATTATTGGATGTGTTTAAGCATGAGTCGGATGATCAAACGGCACTAGCATATTTGTTGTTAAAAGATCATGAAAAGTGGTACGGTAAAAAGATGTTGATTGAGACGGGGTATTATCTTGAGGGGTATTGGGTGGTGATTGTTGACACGTTGAGGAATATTACGGAGAGGTATTTGGAGATTGAGACACGTGCGGGGATGTTGCGTAGGCGACACGCGGAGAAGGTGAGTGAGCGGTACGGGGTGTTGCGCGAGCCTTCGTTGAAGGACGCGGGGAATGAGTTTGGGAGCTGGAGGCGCCCGTTTGTGACGCATTTCGCGGGGTGTCAGCCGTGTAGCGGGAAACATAACCCGTTGTTTACGGGTGAAGGGTGTCGCGATGCGATGAATAAGGCCTTGAATTTTGCTGATAACCAGGTGCTTAGGAATTACGGGTTTGTTCATATGAATTTATCGGATCCGTCGGTTGTTACGCCTTTGCCGTTTGATTATCCTGCGTGATTAGAAATAGGTATTATGAAGTTGTTAATGACCACACTTTTTGGACATATTTTAGGGCTTGTTTTGGTTTAATACAATAAAATGGTTTTTAGTTTCTTTAATTTCAAGCATTAGTTATAATTGTGTACCCTACGGTTAAAACTTAAAAAGGTGGGGATTCAAATCTTACAAGGTGAGGTTTGTGATGTATTTATTTTAGAATATATATAGAAAAAAAGTTGTATTTTATTAGAATTTTGGACTACTTTGCGTCTTTAACAATATTTCATTTGATACTTTAAGTGTTGTTTAATAAAGGGGCAAAATTATAAAATTTCATATATTCACCTCTAAACTTATAAAATTACATATTTTCTTAAATCAAGTTTTAAAAACATTCTACATTATGCATTAAATTTTTTGTTTTTAAAAAATACTTAATTTTACAAGTTTAGAATGGAATATATGTAATTTATTTCTTTAAAAAATCGTATTTGAAGTGGCTTGTTAGAATAATTCATATTCTGTGTTGCATTATTCAACTAAAAAAACATTGCAAGTTTTTAAATATCTTATTGGTCCACATTTCATTAAAAGTCAAATTTCTTTAGATATCTAACCAAAAGATTTTTTATAATTGTTTATCATCTTTTGGCCATGTTTCGCATTAACCTAAAAAAGAGTTATGGTAAGGTGAATGTGATTGAAAAGATCACCATAAATAAGATCTTGTGGTATGACCTTGTATTCTAACCAAATATATGATTGACTTTACATATATGATGTGTGGTTAAATTAATGTAAATACAGGATTAGATGCTAGTTATGCTTAAATAAATTAGGTAGGAGAATGGTGATAGTTAATTTTTCTAGAAATGATAATAATATTTAATTAGATGTAGACTTTATTAAAAAAATATATTAATTTGTTAATTATTTTTCACAATGTAAGAATTAACGGAGAAACTTTAGGAATTGAACTGAACGAAACAAAACGAATCGTTTGTTTGTAATTTCAAAAGATTTTGATTGTGATTTAAAACTTTAAAAAAAGAAAACGGAATTAAACCGAAGCATATCTCTTTTAACAAAAATAATCCAAACATCAACTTTAAGTAGAGGTTGGTAACAAGCAACGCATCTTATGAAAAGTCAAAGGTTGTGTTCACGTGAAATTCTGATTTTCCCACGATCCAAACGAGATCTCAAACAGTTTTAAAGTGTTATTTTATATTATTGCATTTAATGAAAGATCTATATTTCTTATTTAATTGATATAAAAATTAACCCAAGATTTTAAAATTTGTTGATTGGATCAGTTTATCGTTTTAAGTGCCATGGATCACGTTTACTTGGCTTAAACCAGAAGTTTTCTAATTTACTATTTTTAAATAATTGTGACATACAAATGTTTTATTTAATCTTTGTTTAGTAGACACGTGTCTAACATAAATTTTCTTTACACTACTTCGACAACCACGTACCTACCGCTTAAGTCTTTAACTATGTTACAAAATTGCTTGAATAACTATGCTCTCTTTCATTACGATTTCACATGCTATCTTTATTATATATCTCCCTACATGTTCACAACCACTTATGGTTACATTTTCATCTATTACTAACCAAATGTTGACATAAATTTGATAGGATATACTTATAATTAATTTTCTTGTTTTCAAAACAGTAATGAATAATTTTTGTTTTGAGCACAGTTAGAACTCACGACCTTTTAATTTGATTTTGAGACTCATCTATTGACCACTAAACCCGAATCTCAACAGGATATACTTTTAAGAGACCACTATCAAAATTAAGAGGGGATGCGTTTAGCTCACAACCAAATAAACAAACAAAATAATCTAAATGTACTACATGAATCTGTGAAAAAAGACACAAACCTAACTAGAAATACATAGATTAGGTTTAGTATAAACATGATCTACGGGTCATGTTTAACTAAGTGGGTTGTTTTAATGTAAACCTATCAAGTTCACAAAATTGGCTCATTTACACTCATTTGTTTAATTTTTTTAATTTTTTAAAATGTGTTTTATATAATAAGTTATAACTTTAACCTATTGGCATAGTTAAATAATTCTTTTAGTTCTTTTTAAAAAACGATTAAAAACAATATGAAATTTTAGAATTTAATACATTTAAAAAGTAACATTTTTAGGGTTAAAGAGGTCATGTCCGTGTCAACCTAAAAATAAACATGTCTCGTTTTGACCTACCAACCTATGAACACGACCCGATAATAGCCCATAATCACCCATATAAGCCTGGCATGCTGGTGATGTTTCAACCACAGTCCTTTTTAGCCCAAATGCTGACTAGTCAAAGCCCAAATCAAACACAAAAAAACTAGTCCATGGTCACAAGATCCAAATTCCAAATTCCAAATTCCAAATCATTAACTCATAGGTCATAACATGCTTCAAGAAACTAATAAAACACCAACTGATTTAGCAACCAAAATGAAACGTTTTGCTAACTTTAATCATCTTACTTGACTAAGCAAATCTTGATGACAGATGCAGCACCGATGCGATGAAGCGCCACAACAGCGTCACAAATTCCAAATTCCAAATCATTAACTCATAGGTCATAACATGCTTCAAGAAACTAATAAAACACCAACTGATTTAGCAACCAAAATGAAACATTTTGCTAACTTTAATCATCTTACTTGACTATGCAAATCTTGATGACAGATGCAGCACCGATGCGATGAAGCGCCACAACAGCGTCACCCTTCTTGCACAGCCCTTTCACACTTGCAGATTTCAATGCAGCTTCCAAAATCACCTCAGTGGATTCAGCATCAGTAGCCTTAGCAGACCCCTCGGCTAGAAGTGGAATCAACCCCCTGTAAACCAGACTATGCCTAGCTGGCGTCTCGTCACTACAGGTCCAGTCAAAAGAGTCAGTCGACAAAACAGGGACCACCACTGACAAAATGGGAACCGCGGGTCTGTACTTTGCTACCAACTTGGCTGTGGTTCCACCCCTGGTTAGAACCACAATGAGTTTGGCATGAGCCTTGTTAGCTGTTCTAACAGCAGATGATGCGAGTGACTCCAACGGGCTCATTGGCAATGGGGTTGACCTTATCATCTCTTTAAAAATGAGACCATAATCAAGAGATGACTCAGCTTCAATGCAGATGCGGGCCATGGTTTTGACAGCGATTTCAGGGTATGCTCCGGCTGCACTTTCACCACTAAGCATGACACAATCAGTGCCATCAAGAACCGCATTTGCGACATCAGTGGCTTCGGCACGGGTGGGCCGGGGTGATTTGATCATTGACTCAAGCATTTGGGTTGCAGTCACCACAGGCTTTCCAGCTAGATTACATTTGTAGATCATCATTTTTTGGGCCAAGAAGATCTTTTCAACTGGAATCTCCATTCCTAGATCACCACGAGCAACCATGAATGAGTCGGTCTCACGCAAAATCTCATCAAAGTTTATTACTCCTTCCTGGTTCTCAACCTTCATAAAACTCAAAGCCATATAAAATAGTTAATATCCAAAGTTAAACAATAAAAAATGTCTAAAACATGTACTAACCAAACATCAAATACTTATGGTTCATGCAAGTTAATGACAGTCAAACTGGATTTGCTCAAAACAAGCGCGTGAATTTGTGTTATATTACTGTTTATTGTATTATTGTGACTTGAAATCATAATAACCAGCTTTTATTGTTTGGATAAAAGATTCAAGTTATGATTATCTGCTCATTTAGGGTCAAATAATCACTTCTGACATTGCATTTTGAAAGCAATTGTAATATGGAGTAATCAATCTTAGATAATTGGTAGAAACAAGACAGGCAAAATACTGTTTGGATGCGCTTCTGCTGTTTAAAATTGTGATAATCAGATGAATGAATTTCTGAGTGCATGGCCAATTCTGATTATTTGAAATATCTACATTCTGCATGTATACTAGTCTCTATATTGTTATATAATTGGCATCAGTTTATTGCAACTACTACCTGCTGCTGCCACTACACGGATTATCCAAAACTAATTATTTGACTCCTAATATATCAGATAATCAAAATCAGTTTTCTCTAATAAAAACAATAAAATTGATTCAGTGATTCAACAAAGCAACAATCAAATATCTCTTTACACTGCAATGCCAAACAGTCAAATAGCCCCTTATACTTGTTGCAGCAAAATTAACTGTTTAAACAATCATGGCATTACTTATTCACCCATCTTTAAAAAAATGTTGACAACTAATTTACAGGAAAATATTTTTATAGTTGATATGAAAAAGATTCATTTTATTAAATTTGAACACTTTAACAATATACAATGTCGCTGTTAATTATTTAATAATTAGAATATTGCACTTTCAAACAACATAAGCAGTTAAGCACAACCAAACACCACCTTTTGCATCATGTTTAGTTCAATCTGAATATCAATGATTATTCATAACCACAACACACTGAAAGTTAAAGAAGGAACACATACCTTTGACATCAGTTTAATATTCTTGGCATGTGAGCCGAGAACTTTGCGGACATTCACAAGATCAGATCCCTTGCGAACAAATGAGAGTGCAATCATATCAATATTGTTAGGAACACCCCATTGAAGAATGTCTTCTTTATCCTTATCTGTTAGTGTAGGAAGATCAACAACAACACCAGGAAGATTCACATTTTTTCTCTCGCCTAACATGGCTGTGTTCTCACAGCGACATCTAACGGTCCCAGATGCTGGATCACATGACAAAACTGTTAAGGTGATGGTGCCATCTGAACACAAGATTGTGTTGCCGGGTTTTAAGTCAACAGGCAATTTCTTGTAGCTCATAGATATGGTTTCTTCATTTCCTTTAATGGTGTAATCGGTGGTTATTGTGATCTCACGCCCTTCCTTGAGTTGAATGGGCTTTTCATTTTGTAAAAAACCAGTTCGAATCTCAGGCCCCTGCAAGAAGAAAAAGAAGATATTAGAAGCCTGCAAACATGATGAACTTTATAATTAACGTGATAACAACAATTATGGGCTCGAATCTTTATCAAAACGCCCATTTACTGAATTTGAAATGCACTATGTTTGACCTTAAAGCAAGAGTGTAAGTGTGTAACTCTTGTTTCAGGAAGAAGTTGTAGTACAAGCTTTGGTTAAGTACTATTTACAAAAGCCACTATTATTTTAGTATGTAATTCTATTAAAAAACTAATCAATACTAACTCAACTTGATATGAACGATTCGATTTGTTTCATCAACTAAAACACACCCAAACTAAATGGTCTAAATTTGCACAAACAGAATCTTGATACAAAACGCATAAAGACAACAAATTGAAACTTTTACCTTGGTGTCAAGCATCACAGCACACAAGATTTGAGTATTTTGCATGGCAATACGAAGATTATTCAACGTCTCCTGATGATACTCGTGGGTTCCATGAGAGAAGTTAAAACGAGCGACATTCATCCCTGCCCTCAGTAGCTTCTCACACATAACCACAGATCGAGAAGCCGGGCCCAAGGTGCATACGATCTTTGTTTTTGGAATACGACCATCATTAGGAAGGTCCTTCAGGATTCCCTCAATGTCTATGTTTGACATGTTAAGTACTTAGATTATCTGTTTCACCACCGCCATAAACATATAATCAGTAAATAGTTTCTAAATTATATAAAACAATCAAGCATGCTGAGTTTAACAATACACACAGAAACTCATTGGTAATGTGCAATCTCATATCTGTAAGCTAAATCATTTAAAAATCATACTTATAGCCTACAATTCAATTTCTCAGTAACGAAATAGAAGCCAATTGCGTTGCAAATTAACAAACTAACCTAACTACAAAGAGCAAATAGCGAAATCACATGCTCTTACATACTGATCCAGTTCATCACTACAAAAGACAACCCACTGCAATTTCCTTAGATAATGAGATAAATCTAAGCACGTTTTCTAACAAAACTTAAACCGGGCCATATGAACCGATTAACATAGAAAACATGTGTAAAAATCCATTCATCTACTTCTCAACAAAGCACATTGTCAATCCAAACATCAAAACAACATTAATTTTCCAATTCCACAGACAAAACCATAGTTGTATACTTAAACATATTATATATATTTGGGGAATCCTATTAAGCAAACCCTATTGAAATCAAACTAAACGAGCACCAATTCAACAGCAAAGAACTTAATTTCAGCCTAAATGTGCTTTAAAACAACTCAATACAACTTCTTTAAGCATTTTCAAGAAACATTATCCAGACATCGTCAAGTTAAACTTGTTACATATCTCAGATTCACATCTCAAGCAGATGAAAAACTGAATCAAACACAAAACAATGTCACTAAAAGGTAGATCCAACGAAAACCCATAAACCAAATCACTTCATCTCACAAAACAACAAATCATAAAGTGCAAAATCAACAACAAATCATACACAAAGAAAGGCAAAATGCTTTGAAATTGGCTTAAAGAAAAAGACCCAATCAAAGAAGATCACTCACACAGTAACAAGCAGAGAACTTGACAAAATAGCAATTGATTGCACTCTAAATAGAATAAGAATTGATATAAATAAAGGATGACATTGAAAGGGATTGTTGTAAGAATAAAAAGGGTTTATTCGTGTTTGGCGTGGAGAAGAATTATTATAATTAACTTTTAATATTTGGGGAAACATTGAGCGGCCAGCAGTTTCGTCAACATGGTGCGCTCACAGCCGTTCATCGTCAAAGTCAAGGATTAATTTTCAAGTCAATTAAAAGACATGTGTTTGCCCACAATATTAACCAAGAAAAAGAACATCCGAAGAACATTATGTGATTTTCTTAAAAGCATGAACCATGCTAGCTCCTCACACCACGACGCGGAGGTGTGGAGTTGGTCTAGTGTCTCGGTGTAGGAACATCGTATCAGTCCTAGTGGGATTCAGTATTTGAATTTTGTCTTGACCACGACCTTAATGCCTGGACTTTTATTTCGACTATTTTTTTATTGTTGGATGTATGCTAATTGTTGAATGAACCAATTTATAAAAACAATAATAATAATAATGATCACACCAACCTTCACACATGGATTGATCATCATTATCTAATGAAACTAATGCTTTTAATTTCAGAATAATATTAAGTGCAATCAGACTTTACATGGTCAAGCTGAAAATTCACGTTCAAAGACAAGAAAAGCTCGGTTAAATGAAGATCGTGAGGTTGCACACAATCTTCTTGTGTGTGACTACTTTGCCAAGGAGCCGTATATCATGACGATACGACATTGTATAGACAGGGGTTCATAACGAGCAAAGAACTATCATACAAATAGTTAGTTACTTGGAGAGAGACGACCCATTTTTCATATTACCATGTGATGCACATCCATAATTAGTCAAATGGCATACAACATTACTTCCGACTCATAGGATGAGTACATGAAGATCTATGTGAAAACTTCACAGGTAAGTATTTATAGCTTTTGTACAAGTGTTATTAAACTATGTGGACAACAACATTTGAACAAGTCGACATGAAGTGACATCCAACAAATATATGTCGCGCATAAAGTGAGACTTGGTTGTCCCGTCATGTGTGTCGGCATTGATTGTACGTATTAAGAGTGAGAAAATTGTCCTAACGCATGACAAGTTCAATACATAAGACGTTATCATCCACACATGATAGAAGCAGTTGCTTCACAACATCTATGGATTTGACATGAGTTCTATGGCGTTGTTGGTTTCAATAATGACATTAAAGTTCTTAACATCGTAAATGGAGTAGCCTTTGATTTTTGGTTGAAATCATTGGAGTACAACACGAACCCATATATTTTCATATTTATTGAAGCATTCACATGGTCAAAAGATAATAAATGGAAACTCGTTTAGAAAAGCACAAGAATTAGGAAGGAATGATGTTGAACGGGCATTTGGTGTTCTCAAATCAAGAGTGGATCGTTCAAGACGAAGAATTACTAATCCACACTTGGGTTCACATATTTCTATTCTTATTAATCCAAAATGTCGGTGGTTTCTTTTGATTTTTTTTTTAATTTTTTTTTATATTGTATATTGTATATTATATATATTTGATTTTTTTTATTTTTTATTTTTTAATTTTTTTGTATATTGTATATTATATATATGTCAGTGGGGATTTTTTTATTTTATTTTTTTATATTATATATTATATATTATATATAGCAAAATTAAGACATGTAAGGCATTTAGCTTGCTGGCTTGTGAGCTCTTTCACTATACATAAAACCCGGGTTCAAGTCTATTCACTATACTTTGCATGCTTTCTTAATTAACTTATATTTTAGTTTCTCATATAATAGTAGTAGTAGTTCAAATTATATCTATCTTAAAAAACTTTATTATATAATATTACGTGTTTATTTTTATGTGTAAATTTTGTTTGGAACAAGTTGGGTCAAATATTATAATTTTATTTCGTTGGTATAAGTTCGAGTTACTCTATGTTTTGATGTAAAT
>BJCN01123016.1:0-14393 GCA_018326445.1 Flaveria brownii
CTATATGTTTTACTATTGCAATATAAGTCTTAACGTTACCTTGTGAATTGAATTATTCTCAATCAATCAAGCAATCTATACGTATAATCAAAACTGTGATTACTCACCGGCTAAATTTTAGCTGACTCGTTACTTTTCACATGATTTCAGGTTAAGCAAGTTAGTGGACTTCTACATGCTCACATAAGACCTGGACTTAGTCAAAATAAAAGACTATTACTATTTGTGATTCCAATTGTTGTATTTGTTGTTATAAACTCATGTTATCCTGTAATCTGATTTAAATATTATTTTAACTATTAGACAATCATGTGTTATGAACAATCAATCATTCCCTCGTCCGCTCCGATGATTCCGCCGTCGGTCGGGGTGTGACAAGATGTAGACTCAGTCAGAATTTCTAACTAAGTCAGCTTCTGACTCAATCAAAATTTACTGAGTTAGTGATAATTAAACAACCCTAAGCTTGACTGAGAGAAATAAACATGACACTATACGAAGCTAGAAGGGTGACTATTATGAGAAGAACAAACAAACAAACAAACAAGCCCAGTATATCTCACTCAAGAGCAGAGTCTGGGGGGTGTGTGATGACAAGTCTTTCTTCTATCTTGGTAGATAGAAGAATTTAACACCAAATAAAAATAAAAATAATAATAATCCCAACACAATCTCTCACTCATTCACACCGCTCTTTACACACACACAAACACAAACACAGACGCTCTCTCTCATACTCTGTTCTTCCGTATTCGGCAAAAAGATACCAACAGGTACATCCATTCTCGCCCCAAATCAGAACCCATCAACATCTTAACATCCATCGATCACAATCTCCATCTTTCGAACCTTCTCGTTTCATTTCATATAAAAATTCTTTAAGAAAAACAGTGGAAACACACAAGAACCAAACGATTTATATAAACCCCAATTGAAATAGTTTCTGAAATTTGAAATTTTGAAGCATGAAGTTTTCAATCTTATCTTTTTTTGTTTTCTTCGTGGATCTGCCCAAGAAACCCACCATCACTTTTTCAAGATTTTGTTTATTTGCATCAAATTAAAATCGTCTAATTTTAAGGGTTTTTGTCTTTGCATGCAGGATTGCAGATATTTAAAGTTTTGAAATCATTTTAGGGTTTGGGGGCAAAGACATTGGGTCATTCGAATTTAGGGTTTTAGGGACTGCTGATATATAGTCTTAACTCTTAAAGTATTATCCGATAAATTTTAGTTTTTTTTATGGATGATTTGAGATTGGGTTAAGCTATCATTGGGGGATTTTATACTGATTTTTGGAAATGGGGAGTTCTTGTGAAGCAAATGGTCAAAATATTGACCCAACGGTGGGTGGGTTGGTCTGGGTCCGGCGTAGAAACGGGTCATGGTGGCCGGGTCGGATACTGGGGCCCGATGAGTTGCCAGAAAGTTGTTTGGTTTCGCCGAGAAGATCGGGTACTCCGGTGAAGCTGTTAGGGAGAGAGGATGCAAGTGTGTAAGTTCCAGTGTCTCTTATATCAGTTAACAGCTATATTGCATTGTTGTGGTGTTACTAAAATGCATTTGAAGTTGTTGGCAGTACTTATTGTGTTAGTTTCACATTGATTTTGGTGCATATCAGCATCTTTTGGAAGCTGCCAGCTAATTTAGGGGGGGTTTTGAGAGGTTATGTAATCAATTTGTAGGGTTTGGTTAAGATTTAAGGGTCAAATCAGCTGCCACAGACAGGTTGTCAAATTGCAGAGTGATTGTTACAAGGTTATCTACAATCTTTAAGGGTTGTATTATGGATCTTTATCTTTAGCTTATCAACTGCTAGACAATCAACACCGTTAATAGTGTTATTACAACTTCCAAGTAGTTCTAGCACATCCAAACACTATGTCCTACACATGTTTCTTGCAGTTGATTATCATATTTCAATAATTCAATCTTATCTTAATAATTTATATCATATACTTAGTTATAAAACAGACAATTCAACACCCTTTCTCAATAGACCTGTAATCTGTAGCAAAACACCAATACTGATCCTAAATGCATTGATTTCAATGTCAAACTTTTCGTGAAAATTTGGTAGCCAAGGGGAGTACTAGCTATTAGTTGCTAGAGTTGTAGATTCTTTTCATATGTCATTCTCATCTTAATTGACCTTTTGAAATAATCCCGTAAAAAGCTCAATGCTTGAACAATAATCTGCTACAATGGATGGTAATAAATCGACATGCCAAGTTAGGGAGTTGGGTATGGGTCAAAACTGGTCTTTAAAAAGTGGACCTAAACTGACTGGGTTGGGTTGGCCTGCTAACACATTTCTGACCATTTTGGATGAATATCTAGTAAATTAATAATAATATAACATTACTAGTTAAAGTATTTGTATAAAATAGTTGAGGAGGCCGTGTGTGTGTTAAAAATGATTTTGGGGACCTTCACCTTGTTTGGCTCATTTCACTTCTAGCCTTTTATTTTACTGATTTGACCTGTTTGAGATAATACACAACCAAAACTGTATCCTTTTTAGTAAGTGGACTGAAATTACCATCTATTGTTCTCAGCAGATTATCTTATACCTATTAATTTGTATCATTACTTAGAAGCACACAATTAAACACTCTTTCTCAATAGACCTATAGGCTATAATATGTACTTGGGTAAGGTGTAAACATGTAAAGAGGAAATATGCATGCTAGGTGCTAAATTGAGTTGTTATATCATAAAAACTTGGAACTTCTTTAAGCTCCTTCACCCTATTTCTTTCTTGTTATCTTTTTTGGATGGTAGCCTGCTTATTACCTTTTTGACAACAATCCTTATACTTGACGTGACTCAATGGTGGGGCGGGTTGACTCAAACACTATTTATCCATTATTTAATATTTGTAAATTTTTAATGTGCTAAATATGATTATGAAAGCTTTATTATTTCAATTATAATTTTGATAATTAAGTGGAGGGGTTGCTCTGTCCGTGTACAATACCTCATTAAGTTTTGTGTGTTTTGTGTTGTATCTTTGTATGCTATCTTTACATTATACATGTGTCACTATTATTTTCAAAATGTTTGGAGCCTGAGGTCTCATTGGAAGCGGCCTCTCTATCCTTTAGGATAGAGGTAAGGCTTGCCCACATCCAACCTCTCGCACACCCTACACATAGTCAGATTATGCGTGGGATATACTGGGCATGTTTATTTGTTTGTAATTAAGTGAAAGGAGGTTATGCGTTTAAATACATTTCGAATGACTTCTGGCCCATTTGACCCATTCAACCCTCTGACCCTATAGAGATGTAACTTAACCATATTTAACCCGTTTTGTATGTAAATATGTTAAAATTGTCACCTGAACTTTATACCGCAGTAGTTTAATTACTTGTAAACTGATTGGTTTGCTTTATTCATTTTACTTGCTAATTTAGGTCATCATAGGTAGTAACATTTCATCTTGTTACTACGCATCTGCTCATCATGTTTGTAAAAGGATGGTTCCATGGTACTTTTCCTTTTGTAAAATCTATATGCTATGGATTCATGAATTCGTAGGTTGAAATGTTTGCATTAATGTATCTTACCTATTTTAAAAAAAAAAACCTGATTGGTGAAATTATAATGCAGGGACTGGTATAATCTTGAGAAATCTAAACGTGTTAAAGCATTTCGGTGTGGTGAGTATGATGAATGCATTGAAAAAGCAAAAGTTACTGCGACTAATTCTTGCAAAAAAGCAGTAAAATATGCACGTAGGGAAGATGCGATTCTTCAAGCACTGGAGCTTGAAAATTCCCAGTTATCAAAAAATAGTAATCATGAGACCACTTCTCAAACAGACAAAACTGAAAACATATCTGATAAATTGAGTGGCTTAGATTTCATCTCAGTTTCCCCACAGGAATTATCACGTACTGCTGCTTCAGCAAATACCTCTTTAGAGGGTATCAGGCGACAGACCCCTAATGATTCAGAAGATGATGGAACAGAAGGAAGTAGAAAACGCATGCGGGGATTACAGGACCTTGGAGTAGGAAGGGCAATTTCGTCTTTTAAGAAAAAGCGGACCCGAATGGTACACGTTCATGATTTTTTGAAGAAGAAAAATCGTCGCTGTCAGTTGACAAAAGTCTTAAAGAAAACCGAAATGGTAACCATTCCCGTTATTTGTGAAGAACATAGGGTACAAAATGGGTCGTGCTCTCCCAATGTCAAAGTGTGGGGAACAGAATATAATGAATTAAAAGGAAGTTTTTCTGATAGTACAGGTGATGTCACTAATAATGCTAATGCAAATAATTGTAAACAGAAAGAATTTCAGAACTCCAGTATTTCAGAATTACTAGAAACCGATGATTCTCCTGGAAGGCTATTTGACGTTCCTTTTATTCGAGAAGAAAAGCAAACTGCAGGTATTTTTTTTGTACAAGTTATCATGTTATGAGCAACTTAATCTTATTATTGCAATATGAAGTGGGTATAATTAGCTTTAATGTTTTTGATTATTTGATTATTTAGGGGTTAAGTCATTAGTTTTGGATGTGAAAAATGATTTATAACACATGGTAGAATCAAGGGATAAGATGAGAGGAGAGAGAGAAGGCTAAGCCATTTGTCAACTAGTCGTATTTTTTAGGCGTATATATAATATTGTCCAGGTTTTGAGGGGCATATATGAAGTTGCCTCTTTATTTCTTAAAAAAAAAACACATTTGTTGCGGCTCGTATGAAACTTATTATCGTAAGAGTATTGATTTATATATTTACTTATTTCATTAAATACAATATATAAATGACCATTATACGCTTTTCTATCTTGTTACACTCCAAAGTCTCTTATCCTAATCCAGGTTTTAGGGGAAGGCTATAAATGTTATAAATTTGAATACGGGTATATATTATATTATGATTTTTTGTTGGGTAGATATGGTATTATACTAAGTATTGAGGGGGAAGTATGAATTATTTTCTTAGAAAAAGTACCAAGTTTTATGTAACATAAACCTTTTTAGATCTTTACTTAAAGTACTTCTCATTTAGACTTTCTCATTGTTAACAATTTCTTTTTACTGTAGTACATGAAAATACTCTTTTATTATATTGAACAATAAACGGAGAAGTCGTTTATGTTTAGTTTATTATAAGTTGCTTAAATAATCATAATCTTTGAACGATAAAATGAGAAGTCATTTATGCTCAGCTTATCATAAGTTGCTTACAAACAAACAAACAAACAAACATATCCAGCTTATCATAAGTTGCTTAAATAATCATAATTTGCCATTCCCATTTTGACTTGAATCTGCTGTGATTAACTTTTAATGTTTGGATGTAGTAGTTTTGATTATCGATTATTTAGGGGGTTAAAACATCAAGTTCAATCACCAATAGTTCCTTTAGACTGATGCAATAATGTTTCAATCACCAGGTTCTTCTCCTGTATTGGTACCCGAAACTGGCCAGGTCGGTACCAGACCTCAGTCCGGCCAGAGTAGCCTCGTCGAAACAATATCAGTGGGACCTGATGAATTCCAAGAATCTGGTTCAATCAGTTCAGGTGCCAACATCAGCCATATAATGGATAATGGTACTTCAAAATGGCAGCATAAAGGGAAAAGAAATTCAAGAAATAAAAGCAAAACAAAAACCATACAGACTTTTTTGACCCCGGATGACGAGCCAAGAGAAATCAACAACACGGTAGAGGTAACGGGCCCACAAAGACCGATGTTTATTTGTCAGTCCTGTCCTATGGTTAATTCCGGAAATAAGCCCTCGGATCTTGCTAACAAAAGAAGTGGTGCGGTGTCCCTTTATGATGTCAACATCGAGGTTAAATCGGGTCATTTTCCTCAGCATCTTCCATACACATCTATTTTGAGCTACTTTACAGGCCAACCCGTAACAGGCCATTCACTTGAAGTCGAGGTCCTTAACGATGCTGTTTTTGATCTTTCATTGAATAGTTCCGAATGCCTTAGTAATAGCTGTGAGTTAGGTGGGGCCAGCAAGGTCAACAGGGATGTTGAGATGGTTCCAGAAGCATCTAAAAGACTTAGGAAGAACGGGCTTTCATCGAACAAGAAGATCCGAAAGTTATCGTCATTAACGGGTTCCAAGATACCAAGTGAAAAGGCGGTAATTTCAAGGCCTGATATAGATTGCGTCCCATTGAAGGTTGTTTTTGGTAGATTATATGCAGCATTGGGTATTACATCTGCAGATGAGAGCCTCACTCGATGAAATTTTTATACGGGTCGTTGATGAAGGGCGTAGAAACTACGTGTAGGGGTTTTGATCTTGTTAGAAAGTTCGGATTTTAAGTTTAACGTTTTGTTCGTGAACTACCAGACTCCCGTTGTATAATAATGGAGGTGTGACTGATATAGTGTGGAGCCTGGTTTGGTTAACAGTTAAAGTTTTGTATAGCAATGGTGTAACCTAAGGCACAATGATTCTTGAGTTTCAAGTGTTTGTTAAACTATTATCGGGTTGTTAGGTATCGAGGTGGTAGTGCTTATTTTGGTGCATTTTTGTTTTTGTTCATGTTTGGTTGGTGTTTTGTTTAGAAGAACTTGGCCTGAAATGTTGTGTATGGTCTTAGTCAAGTGGTCGCTTTATGACGGTGTCCTTGGTTGTTTGAGGACTAGCCATTTCCTTCCGGCTTTGTCATGACATAGACTTATGAAGGGAATGGCTCTAGTTCTCGACAGTGGGTCTAGAAGTTGATGTGTACTGAGTCGGATTTTAGAAAATGGTCAATGATTCATTCATATCCATACTCAATTAACCAAGCCTTTTATAGGTTTAAAGTCAAAGACACTACCTGCTAACACGACCACTTAAGAAAATAACTACTACAATGGAATGTTTTGAGCAAAGGAAACGCATGAAGAACAAGATGGTGCTTGAGTGATGGCGTGATTCCCTCCTGCTTGAAGGTTCATCATCTGCAAGGAGAACTCGGATGAGAATTTGTGAAGCATTACCATGGCCGTCACTCGGTTCTTTTGGTGGCATGAAGAGAAGTGTTCGCCAAGCGTCATGGTGGGCGCGCTCTTTTGGCAAGCTTGCATCTTAGACCGGTCCCTTGTTGTTCACTTGGGGACTCCTGTTGGGCATTCGAATTGTGAAGGCCCAATTACACTAGTCGTGATGCCAATCGATTCGATCAGTGAGTTTGAGTTGCTGCACAAAATGCAGAAGTGGGCACGCCCAAGGAGGGTCTGAATAGTTTGTAACTTGGCTAGGATAGCTTGGAAGGTGTGGTCAAAAGCAGTCATGGTTGAGCCGAGATGTATTGGGATAAACCGGCTTGGCGGCTTTGATACCACTTGATGAAGTATCAAATTGGATTTTAGAGATACAGAAGAAAAAAAGATAGCAATCTTTGGTGATTCATTGATATTCATACTCAAGTTAATCTAAGGTGTAATAATTCTCAAGCCTCAAATGTTAAACTATTAGTTTGAAGCCCGCCCCGCCGCTGCGGTGGGAAATACAACACGTTGGTTGATGATTTTAAGAGTATGCATGAGATGGTTCAAATCAAGTTTGAGACAAAACCATAGAGAACCCGGAATACTTATAAAATTGTATTTGTATTTTAAAGGTTGTTAATATACAAACAATATATTTTTTGTCCTTAATTATGTAGTGTATTTTTTTACATGTATATATTTATAAATTGATCTTGTAATAATTATCTACACTACCAAAAATATCATTCCCTTAAGTATAAATAATATCTATAACAAAATAAATAATATGTCATTAAATAACAAAATAATTTTGACTATAATAACAATAAAAATTTGATACGTCATTCATTAAATAACAAAATTATGTCATAAATACTAAAACCCTCACTAGATGTCTTAAATTTAAGTAAAATACTAATTTTGTTCGTCTCAAATATACATTGTATATTAGTACGGATTATTGATTTTATCACTATGTGGTGGTGAATTTTCCTATTTCGACTTACCTTTGTTATTGTTTATGGTTTTGGTTAGTGTTTTGTTTAGGATTACTTGTTATGGAATGTTGAGTGTTGTCGATAACTTCGGACTAATAAAGTAAAAAACAAAACGTTGAAGGGCTATCCTACAAATTATCGATCAATTACTCCTTTTCGTTATTTTGCTCTCAAATCGTAACAAAAACGCTGAAACCCCCAAAATCACCAACCAAACCCTAGCAATTTCAGCGTTTGATAGCAATTTCAGCGTTTGATAGCAATTTCAGCGGCCACCGATCATCACCAATGGGGCAAGCGGAGAAACTGATGAATCAGATCATGGAGTTGAAGTTCACGGCGAAGAGCCTCCAACGCCAAGCAAGAAAGTGCGAAAAAGACGAGAAATCGGAGAAACTCAAGGTCAAAAAGGCAATTGAGAAAGGCAACATGGACGGAGCACGGATCTACGCCGAAAACGCCATCCGTAAGCGCAACGAACAGATGAATTACCTCCGATTAGCCTCTCGCCTCGACGCCGTTGTCGCAAGGCTCGATACGCAGGCCAAAATGAACACCATCAGCAAATCCATGGGATCGATCGTTAAATCTCTTGAATCGACCCTAGCGACGGGTAATTTGCAGAAGATGTCGGAGACGATGGACCAATTTGAGCGGCAGTTTGTGAATATGGAGGTGCAGGCGGAGTTTATGGAGAGTTCGATGGCTGGAAGCACCTCGCTTTCGACTCCTGAAGGTGAAGTTAACAGCTTGATGCAGCAGGTAGCGGATGATTATGGTCTGGAGGTTTCTGTTGGTTTGCCACAGCCTGCTGCCCATGCTGTGCCCACTAAGAATGCTGAAAAGGTTGATGAAGATGATCTGTCTAGGCGTCTTGCAGAACTCAAAGCGCGCGGGTAACACGAAAACTGTTGGTATGATGAGCTCTGATTATCCCTTATATGTGTTCTATACTATCTGCAAATTGGAATAAGTATGTAGATTTGATTGGCCTGTAAGTTTTAAACTTCTAATGTGGGTGTGTCTAGCACTTTGTACTGCTTAAAACCATAAATGTCAGCATATTATCTGATATTGGCAGTATGATGTGTTTCAAATTTTAAATATGTGTTTATAATTTATAACTATACCCATATATATGATATTATGATTTGGATTTAATTGTTGGAAGTTTATGCCATCGAAGCTTGTTTGATACTTTGAGCTAGATCATGTATTCATGTTAACATCAAACTGCCTTGGATGCTTTATTTTCATTAACCATTAAACTGTTCCTGTGCATTGCTATGTTTCTGTCCATCATTCAGCATTGGATCTTATGAAGTTATGATCTGGTTATATTCTAAACTAGTATTCAGACCCCGCTTCGCGGAGGGTAACGCGCCTGTTGTTATTTTTAAACCAATTTGTTAATACAACTAATATATCAATTCACCAAAAAAAGCACACTTTTATGCAACCTTCTACCATTTTGATATTAAAGTAGGAAGAAAACTAAGAAAACATAGAAGTATGCCCAAAGCAATCAACAGGACAAATTTCAGAATTCCAAATAAATATCTGGAACTTTTAGCTTCTCCATTAATCGACCTTCAATCTCATATTACCATAATCATACAGTTACCAACTAAGATCAACCTTTTCTGAACTATATTATCTGGGAAACTCACCAGTTTGGCAATCCCGTTTATATTTTAGATATATGAAAACCGAATTCAGTTTTTACGACTTAAAGCATAATTTGCCTGAAGATGATATAATTGGATTCAAATCAGCCAAACACAAAATCTAAGAAACTTCATAAGAACATAAGAATTGAAGTTAAGAAAAGATGCAACAAAAGGAAAACTTATCAAAGTGTCAAATTGAAGTTCTTACATTGGATAGAGCTCTATGTGTGAAGGCAAGAGATGTAACAGCGTTAGGATTAGTGGCACTCTTCTCTTGCAAAACCTGATCGGAGGTTAAAGCTTTTGTTACGGTCGGCAGAGCAAAAATAGAACACAAACAGCCAACATCAGGGTAAAAGACGTTTTGGTGTCCCCTATGTGCATAAAGTGTTGTATGCTGAGGAAAAAATAAAAATTGGCAGTGGGTTTTTAACCCAGGATATTACCCATCAGGGCTCAAATCACCAGGAGCAGCTTGACTTATGTTGTAAAACCAAACCAGAAATACTATAACACTTCAGCTGAAAGGTAAAAAAAATCAGGCATTTCCAAATTAGCGTTGTAGATGCAGCTTCTAAATGTTTATATAGTATAATACCTTTGATTATTGCTTCCATGTCCTATCATTGTTGAATTGTTGCATACGGTTTCTGCTAAATGGTGATTTTCTTAAAGAGATTCAAAATAAGATTGGGTGTTAGGATTTTATAAAGCAGATAAGAGTTTGTTGTGCTTCATGATACTGGGAATTCTTGAAGTTGTTTTTCAGTACTCGTAAAGCCAAATTTAAAGTATACGTAGGGATAGTACTTGACAGTTAAGATCTGATGACCGTTATTGAAAAGAGGATAAATCGATCAGGAAGTTTTATCCTTGGCCCGAGTAGTTTTGTTATCTTTGAAGCACTTATGAACTACTGTTTCTAGTATCATTGACTTATCATACCATATGATTATTGCTCTCTCTTGTGATTCTAATAAGATTGCTTTGTGAATTTATGTTGGTGTTTACTTGTGAAAAGATAATTGTGGGTGTATATCTGGTATTTTCTTTAACAATCCTGAGTTTGAGGTTGTCTTATATATGGGTATTGGTTAATACAATATTTTCAATGTGCTTTCATGAAAATGTCACCCTGCGACTCAACCGAATTTGACATACTAAAGTCCGTGAAGCTGTTAAACATGCACAAAACTGTGTGATTTATATGTTAAATTTCGGTTACTTGCAGAGTCAGCACACTCATAAACACCACACTTATGCCTTTTTTTTTATTGGATTTTAATAATCTCAACTTTCATTTATTGGCCGAGATTAATCCAAACCAATGAATTGTTTACAAACACTTCTAACTTTGAACTTATTTTCCTCTAATGATCCTTTACTAACTGAGAGTTAATACTAGTTAGTTTTTTTGATCAAATTAGGCCAACTTTGAACTGTTTTTCAACTCCAGCACCGCCTAGTCTCAATTAGTTTTGTTTTATATTGTCTAACCTCTATCATCACCTCAAATCTACCTCCAACAAGTTCTGGTGGTTCAAATAAGGAGGTGGAGATTGACGGTTTTTTGGGTGCGGAAATTTTAAATTGACGGACCTGATGATAGATTTCAACTTCCTGTGTAGTGTTTTGGCAAAAAAACAATCCACGGCATCCAAAAACTAAAAGGGTTAACTCTTAGTTATTAAGGGATCGTTGAAGGAAAATAAACTCAAAGTTAGAAGTATCTGTAAATATTTATTGAGTTGGGATTAATCCCTGCCAATAAATGAAACTTCTTTTTGGTCGAGGTAGACTCTTTTAGTGACATGGATATTTGTTTCAATTCACCAATATGGCATTAACAAAGCAAGGTCTGGGAGGGGTAGGTGGTGACGAGTCTTTCCTATATATTGGGAGATAGAGAGACCGCTTTCAAAGAGACCCCCGACTTGATAACAAAAGCAATAACAATAGCAAGCAAGCATATTATATAGCATATACCACATATGTATATATCACATAAAGATTTAGCTAATGCATACATCAAATAAGCGGTAAGTTTCATCTATAAAGGGCAGATGTGGAATACGTACACATCACGCGAGTGGTCCCGCATCATATCTTCATTTACCCTTCCTACCCACAGATCCCATCAAAAGTCCTTAATTTTAATTCTTCGCCTCCACGAATTCATATCCTCGATCATGTGCTCAGAGAGGTGCAAGTGTACCATATCTTTGGTTTTAAAAAGCGAGAAGCGTATTAAGGCGACAAGGTCTAAAACCGAAGCACAAAGCGCGAAGCGCAAAAGCGGAGGGCTTTTCGTACGCTAAGCGCACAAGTTTAGAAAATGTAAATTATAACTTATAAGTTATAACACATTAACACATAAAACACATTATATAACAAATAAACACCATCATATATAAATTTAAAAGACTACCTTCATTAGCATATAATAACCGAGTAAGTAACTAGTAATGAAGTTAAATTGTGGAAAATGAAAACAAATAAAAAAACATTGTTCAAGTGTTTCCAAAAGATCAAGGAACTAATAATAATAAAACTAGAAGCCTTCTTCACTATCTTCATCATCAACTCCAAGTACCACATCATTCCCATAATCTTCACTCACTCCAATTTCCTCTTCCATCTCTTCGTCTTCATCGTCTTCATCAATTAACTCATGTAATTTATGAGGTTGTACTTTGGGAGTAGCATTGGTGGAATGTGTAGCACCCTTTTCTTTAGATTGGTTCATTGTATTTGCTCTAGTATAATAAATTGGTTCAGATGCCCCAGAAGCTCTATCTACAACACGCCATGTTAAATAATCATCATCATCAAACACAATCTCTGTATATGATCTTTATCTTCACCATCATCATCCATAACACCCATGACCCACTCATTACTTTCATCTATTTCTTTTAAAAATATAGGATCAACGGTGTCACTTCTTTGATGTCGACGCTTCAATGCACCATTAAACTTAACATACACCAAGTTATTTAATCTTTTCTGGGCTAATCGGTTTCTTCTCTTCGTATGAAGCTATTAAATTTATTAATTTCAGTTAAATAATAAACTAAAAGTAAGATTATTAGTACTTAGTAGGATCCTTTAATTGAGAACTTACTTGTTGGAAGACACTCCAATTTCTCTTACAACCAGTTGCACTACACGTGAGACTAAGAATTCGAATGACAAACTTTTGTAACTCTGGAGCATCGCCCCTAAAGCTAGACCACCAATCCGCTATTAACAAATAAACAACAAAAAATAAAGTATAATACTTTGGTGTTATCATTAATCTTAGAAATTAGAACTTATTTTTACCTGGAGATTTTTTCTTCCTTTGTCTTATGGCCATTGGATTCCCCAAAAATACCTACTGCATTTTTATATAAATCCAACTGCATACTGATTATGTCTTGAGTATTTTCATCATAAACTAATCTTCTAATGCAATCAATCAAACCCCCTGTAATATCTCCAGTGTTTGCTCTCTCTTCATTGTCATAATACATTTTAGGGTTTAAAAAAACCCCCACAGCATGCAAAGGCCTACGAAGCTGACATTCCCATCTTTTGTCAACAATTTCAAATGCTTTTGCATACTTCTCTTTTTTGTTCAAAAAACTAGTTGCACTAGCATCCTTAGCCCTTCTCATAGATTCATATATATATCCCATGGCAGGGTTTTTATCTCCATCAATGATTCTAAGAACTTTAACAAGTGGTCCACTCAACTTGAGTGCATATACAATATTCCTCCAAAATCTTTCTTGAAGAAAAGTACATGCTACTTTCTTCCCACCCGCTTGGTTTGCCCACTTGCTATCTTTCCAATCATCAGAGACAAACATCTTTCTCCAATTGTTTTTTTGTTTGTGCATTTGTGATAGAGTGATGAATGATGTTGCGAAACGAGTCACTGCGGGTCTATGTAAATTTCTTTGATTTGTGAATCTTCTCATCATGTTCACAAGACCAACGTGGTTATATATATAGGCATTCGCAAACATCGTGTTTTTCAAACATTCCTTGATCTTTGGAATTTTGCCTATGTCTTCCAACATGAGATCAATACAATGAGCAGCACATGGCATCCAATATAAGTGGCGTTCTACCTATATAGAACAACTAGAAAATTAACATCATACTAGCATAACATACTAAATTTTATCATATGCTTAATAAGTTACTTACCCGCCTTCTTGTAATTTGATGCATTATCTGTCACCATTTGCACCACATTCTCTTCTCCTATTTCATCAATCATTTCTTCAAGCATTTTAAGCAATGCACGAGCATCCTTTGTAATCTCTGATGCGTCTATTGACTTCACAAACATCGAGCCCTTTGGAGAATTGACCAAAAAGTTTATAATATCTTTCTGAACAGTAGAATCACGCCAACCATCGGATAAAATAGAACATCCTTTGATAGCCCATTCTTTTTTGTGATCATCCATCTCCATCTTGGTATCATCCACTTCTTTTGTAAGTAACGGCAACCTCAATTCATGCATAGATGGTGCTTGGAATCCCGGACCAAATTGGGCGACCGCTTGCAACATCATCTTAAAGCTATCATAAGTGGCGGCATGAAAAGAAATGCCCGCGTCATAGAACCACCTACCTATCTCCCCACAAGCCTTGCCTCTTAATCCTTTTTTACAAATTTCATTGATCGTTTGTTGTCTTCCTCCTTTTCTACCTTTAAGTATATCTTCAGGTTTAGGAGCGAAAAACATATCGATTGGCCCT